>JAQIWI010002674.1:0-11772 GCA_034698825.1 Deuterosminthurus bicinctus | reverse complement strand
TCTTTGTGAACTTTGGTTCTGTCAGAGGGCTTCACTTCCTTGCCCTTCAGAGTCCATTTCATATCTGGAGGAGGCTCACCAGTAACCTTGACGTCAAAGTTGAAGTTCTGTCCAGCCTTGATCTTGATTGGCACGAGGTTAGTACGATCAATCTTAGGAGCAAGATTACGTGGCTTGGCAATGATTGGTCCAACGGAATCTGATTCTTCACCAGGTCCTGCCTTATTTACAGCTCGTACACGGAATTCATAGGGCTGTCCTTCGATGAGGTCAGGCACTGTGGCAGTAGTCTTGTCTCCAGGTACTTCCAAAGCCTTCTCCCAGCCACCGTACTTGTCCTTCTTCTCGACAATGTAGGCAGTGATAGGGGAGCCACCGTCTTCTGTTGGTGGGGTCCATTTGAGGTCAACATGATCCTTGTCCCAGTCGGTAGCCTTAAGGTTGCCAGGTTTACCAGGCTCATCGTAAGGATTCTTGGCCACAATGGTTGTCTCCGCCATCAGAGGCTCGGATTCTCCTTCCTTGTTGACGGCCTTAACACGGAATTTGTATTCACTTCCAGGAGTCAGCCCAGTGATCTCTGCGTTGGGCTCTGTAGAGGTTCCTGCTGGAGTCCACAATCCCGTCTCAGTATCAAGCTTCTCAATCTCGTAGTACTCAATGGGACATCCGCCATCATCTCGAGGCTTCTTCCACTTGAGCTTGCAGCCATTCTTGTTCACATCGGAAATATTGAGCGGTCCTTCGGGCTTGCCAGGTTTGTCAGTGACAACAATGTTAACAGTGACACTGTCCTTGCCAGAGGAGTTGGTGGCAGTGATGGTGTAAGTGCCAGAGTCGGCACGGCTGGCAGGTCGAATGACGAGTTTTGAGTTATAATCCTGATTTTCCAAAGTGGTGTTCTTGCCATCCCGGATAGGATTGCCATCAACGGTCCAAACAACAGTTGGTGGAGGTTCACCAATAATGTCTACATCGAATTTAATTGTAGTTCCGGCAGTGATTGTAAGGTCTCTGAGGTTCCTGCGGTCGATCTTGGGTGCCAAGAAGCGAGCCTTGGCAACGAGTGGTTTCGTAGCATCTGAAGGCTCGGACTGACCAGCCTTGTTCAGAGCAACAACCCTGAATTGATATGTTTGTCCTTCCATCAGGCCCCGGACGATTGCCTTGGTAGCAGGTCCAGTGGTTTCGGCAGCCTTCTCCCACAATGGACTGTACTTGTCTTTCTTTTCAATGATGTAGCCTTCAATAGGAGCACCACCATCGGATATGGGAGCCTCCCATTCCAGTTCCACGTGGTTTGGTGACCAGTCCGTGGGCTTGGGAGTTCCAGGCTTGTCGGCAACTGAGAATGGATCCTTGGCCACCATGGGTCCAAGAGTTTCTAAAGGAGCGGACTCACCCTCCTTGTTTACAGCCTTCACTCTGAACGAGTATTGGTGTCCGGGCACAAGTCCTGAAACATCCATCTCAGTATCACGTGGCTTGCCTATGGGGATCCAGATTCCGGTTTCGGGATCGAATTTCTCAACCACGTAGTTCTCAAGTGGTAAGCCGCCATCATCCTTGGGCTTCTTCCATTTGAGTTTGCAGCCGTTCTTGGTAATATCAGACACTTCTAATGGACCTTCTGGTTTGGTTGGCTTGGCAATAACAAGAACTTCGACCTCAGCCACGTCTTCACCATGCTTATTGGTAGCTGTGAGCTTGTAGGTGCCAGAGTCCTTCCTCTCAGGGTTGTCATTGATCAGTTTCGTTCTGTATGGCACGTTCTCGATGCGCTTCTCATCCGACTCCACAATCATCTTGCCGTTTACAGTCCACGAGCAAGTTGGTGCTGGTTCACCTTGAACGTTGACATCAAAGAAGAAGGGTTCACCCTCTCGAACTTCGATCTTCTTGAGGTTCTTGCGGTCAATCTTGGGAGCCAGTTTCCTTGGCTTGGCAACAATGGGCTTGGTAGCCTTTGAGGGCTGGCTGGGTCCAGCAGCATTGACTGCCTTTACTCGGAACTCATAGGTCTGTCCCTCATCCAGGCCGTCAACACGAGCCTTGGTGTCCTTGCCCTTCACGTCAGCAGCCTTCACCCACTTGCCACCAGGTTCCTTCTTCTCGATAATGTAGCCAGTGATGGGCGAGCCCCCGTCGTTGAGTGGAGGTTCCCATTTGAGGTCAACATGGTCCTTGTCCCAATCGGTAGGCTCAGGCGTTCCAGGCGCATCAGGCTCATCGAAGGGATTCTTGGCAATGATGGAGTGGTCAGTCTCTAAAGGTTCAGATTCCCCTTCAGCATTCACAGCCACAACACGGAACTTGTATTCCTCGCCAGGTTGAAGATTGGTGATCACCATCTTGGGTTGGGTTGCTCGTCCAGCTGGCACCCAACGTCCGGTCTCTGGATCCAGTTTTTCTACAGCATAGAATTCAATTGGAGTACCACCATCATCCTCAGGTGGATTCCATGAGAGTGTGCATCCTTCCTTGTGTATGTCAGATACTGCGAGTGGTCCTTTTGGTTTTGAAGGCTTGCCCAGTACCGTGATTTCAACGGTGGCTTCGTCTTTGCCGAAGGAGTTTTCTGCCTTGAGGGTATACTTGCCGGATTGTGCACGTGTGATATTAGCAATGGTAAGTTTAACGCGATGGTCTTCTTTGTCAATGGAGACCTTGCCCTCAGCCTTGACTTCCTTATCGGCAAAGATCCAGGTCTTAGTTGGAGGAGGCTCACCGCTAACCTTAACGTCCAAGCGAGCAGTCTGGCCGACCTTGATGACCAGATCTTTAATTGTGTTGCGGTCAATGCGAGGTGGTGTTCTTCTGGACTTGGCTGTGATCATGTCTGAAGCATCAGATGGCTTGGATGGCCCAGCCTTGTTCACTGCCTTGACTCTGAATTGATATTTCATGCCTTCGATGAGATCGGCCACGCGTGCTTCGCACTTGTCTCCAATGACCTCAGCAGCCTTCTGCCATTTGGTCGAGAATTCATCCTTCTTTTCGATGATGTAGGAAGTGATGGGAGCACCTCCATCGGAGGCTGGTGGGTTCCATTTGAGATCCGCATGATTCTTGTCCCAATCCTTTGCCACTGGCTTGCCTGGTTTGTCTGGCTCGTCGAAAGGATTCTTGGCAAGAGTGGGGAAATCAGTTTCAAGGGGTTCACCTTCACCCTCGGAGTTGACGGCTTTAACGCGGAACAGATATTCTTTGCCTTCGTTCAAACCAGTCACATCCATGTTGGGTGTCTTAGTAGTTCCAACAGGGACCCAGCGTCCGGATGTCGTGTCCATTCGTTCCACTACGTAGTGGTCAACAGGCTCACCACCATCATCTTCGGGTTTGTCCCAAGCGAGATGAGCTCCATCGGCACGTACATCGGATACCTTGAGCGGTCCTTTAGGTTTGCCAGGCTTGGCAAGAACAACGAGTTCAAAGTCAACTTCATCCTTGCCACTGTCATTGACAGCCTTGACGGTATAGATGCCAGTATCAGAGCGCTTTGCCTTAACAAGAACAAAGCGAGTCTTGTTATCTTCGCTCTCAACCTTGAGTCGTTCGTTCTTGATGGGTTTTTCTCCGATACTCCAGCTGACTTTTGGTGTAGGCTCACCCTTGACATCGGCTTCGATTGTGAGGTACTCGCCGCTCCTGATCGTCTTCTTAGCTAAGTTCTTACGGTCAATGTAAGGAGCGAGGAATCGGGGTTTGGCAATGATAGAGCGAGACGGATCGGAAGGCTCCGATGGTCCGGCCTTGTTGACGGCGACCACGCGGAATTCATACTCATGGCCTTCTTGGACAGCCGTAACTTTACCACTGGTCTTGCCTCCGGGAACGGTAGCAACGTCGACCCAAGTGCGGGTATCCTTATCTCGCATCTGAACCACGTACTTTTCAATTGGTGCACCACCATCTGAGGCAGGTTTCTGCCATTCCAGATCGACAAAGTCCTTGTCCCAGTTGGTAACTTGGGGACGTCCAGGCTTGCCAGGTTCGTCGAATGGGTTCTTGGCTATGATGGGCTTGTCTGCTTCGAGCTCATCAGAAGGACCTTCCTTGTTCACTGCGCGCACACGGAACTTGTAGGGCTTACCCTCTTGGAGTCCAGTGACGTTGAATTCAGTTCCATCTGACTTCCCACATGGCAGCCACTGACCAGTGAGTGGGTCAAGTTTCTCAATCTCATAGCACTCGATGGGAGTGCCACCATCGTCTTCGGGCTTGTTCCATTTGAGCTTACAGCCGCTCTTCGTAACGTCGGTGACTTCGAGTGGACCTTTGGGTCTAGCGGGCTTACCCAGGACGGTGATCTCAACATCAGCTTCGTCCTGTCCACTGGCGTTGACTGCCTTGATTGTGTACTTGCCAGATTGAGATCTCTTGGCTCTCATGATGAGGAACTTCGTATTGTAGTCAATGTTGTCCACACGGACGAGGTCATCTTGGACGACTTCTTTACCCTGGAAGTGCCAAGTGACTGTTGGTGGCGGCTCACCGCGAACATCAACATCCAAGAGCACTTGTTGCCCAACTTTGACAATGATTCCTTGCAAGTTTGTGCGGTCGATACGGGGCTTGAGGTTGCGAGGTTTGGCAGTATGAGGTTTCGTCGACTCGGATGGCTCACCGGGTCCAGCCTTGTTTACAGCACGGACACGGAATTCATATCGGTTGCCTTCTTCGAGTTTCGTAACTGTTCCTTCCGTTACATTTCCAGAGATTTCAGCAGCTTTAACAAAAGCACCGCCGAATTTGTCAACCATTTCGATGATGTAGCCGGTGATAGGGGCGCCACCATCCTTGACTGGTCGGTCCCACTTGAGCTTGACAGACTTTTCATCCCAGTCCACGATATCGGGCAGACCAGGTGCTCCGGGAGCACTGAAGGGGTCCTTGGCCACAATGGGCACTTCTGTTTCTAGATTGTCTGATTCGCCCTCTTCGTTAGCAGCTCTGACGCGGAACTGATACTTGTGGCCGGGTTCAAGACCCTTGATATCCATTTCAGTTTTCTCGCCATCAGTGCGACCGCATGGGATCCAGCGACCTGTCTGGGCATCCATCTTCTCAACAATGTAGGACTGGATGGGCAATCCACCATCGTCTTTTGGTTTCTTCCAAGACAATTTGCATCCCTCCTTGTGCACGTTGGACACTTCCAGAGGACCTTCTGGCTTTCCAGGCTTGTCCAAGATGATGATCTCGACAGTAGCTTCATCCTTGCCGCTGGTATTTTCGGCTACAAGAGTGTATTTACCAGTATCAGCTCGTGTTGTGTCACGGATCTGAAGGGCAGTATTGTAGTCCTCATTTTCAATTTTGACAGAAGGAGAGGGCTCCAGTGGCTTGCCGGCAAAGTGCCAAGTGAGAGTTGGTGGGGGTTCACCCTTCACGTCAACATCCAACTTGACAAGATGTCCAGCTCGGACTGTAATCGACTGCATCTTGTCGCGATTGATATGTGGCTTGAGGAATCGCGGCTTGGAAATATGAGGCTTGGTGGCTTCTGATGGTTCACCAGGTCCAGCCTTGTTCACAGCTCGAACACGGAACTGATAAGTCTGACCCTCCATGAGTCCAGTGACACGTGCTTTGGGCTCTGGAGAAGTGGTAGTAAGAACTTCCTCCCATGATCCAAATCGGTCCTTCTTTTCAATGACATAGCCAGTGATAGGAGCACCACCATCGCTCTTGGGCTTGGTCCATTTCAAGTCCACACGGTTTGCGTCCCAGTCCTCCAATTCTGGAGTGCCTGGAGCTCCAGGAGCGTCGAATGGATTCTTCGCCAGAGTGGGCTTGTCTGATTCCAATGGCTCAGATTCACCTTCTTCGTTAATAGCCTTAACACGGAATTGATATTGATGGCCTTCTTGGAGTCCAGGGACTTCGAAGGATGTTTCTTCTGGCCCAACACGACCAGCAGGAAGCCATCGGCCGGTTGCCAAGTCCATCTTTTCCACAAGGTAAGCCTGAATTGGCTTGCCGCCATCGTCGTCGGGCTTACTCCATCCAACCTTAGCAGTATTCTTGGTCACATCGGACACCTTGAGAGGTCCTTTGGGTCTGCTGGGTGCAGCCAAGACGACAACCTCAACTTCAGCTTCGTCCTTTCCGTGCTGGTTGGTGGCTACTATCTTGTAAATGCCAGAATTAATACGCTTGGTCTCCTTGATATCGAATTTGGTATTATAGTCCACGTTGACGATCTCAACGTTCTTCTCAGAGACTTCCTTCTCCTTGAAGATCCAGACAACCTGTGGTGGAGGTTCACCTCGAATGTTGACATCGAACTTGACTGGCTTGCCAGATTTCACGATCGTCTGTTTCAGGTTTGTACGGTCGATTCTTGGTTTCACTGTGGAAATAAAACAAGAATAAGATGACGTTATATGCTTTGCTAACAATGCTGTCATCAGATACTCGCCAAACGAAATTGTAAGAAACAAAAACTACTTACATGATCTGTACTTGGCAATGTGTGGTTTGGTAGCATCTGATGGTTTTGAAGGTCCGGCTTTGTTGACGGCTACAACACGGAACTGATACTCTCCACGTTCCTTCAATTCAGTCACCTTGGCAGTGAGCTGATTACCATCAACTTCTGTTGCCTTCTCCCAGTCAGGCTTAAACCGATCCTTCTTCTCAATAATGTACTTCTCAATTGGCGCACCACCATCTGACTTGGGTTTGGTCCACTTGAGGTCCACACTGACATTGTCATAGTCAACAATTTCAGGTGTGCCGGGCTTATCAGGTTCATCATAGGGATTCTTGGCAGTGATTGTCGTTTCAGTAACAAGAGGATCAGAATCTCCTTCATCGTTCACTGCTACAACTCGGAATTTGTATTCTTGGTTGGGGACGAGTCCAGTGATTTCAAAACTGGGTGGCACCTTATCTCCAGGCACTTTACCCACACGGACCCATCTGCCAGTTGAGGTGTCCATTTTCTCCACTTCATACTCCCTGATAGGCATACCACCATCGTCTTCGGGCTTTTCCCAACTGAGCTTGCAGCCTTCCTTGTGAACATCGGTAACCTTGAGTGGGCCCTTGGGTGTTCCAGGCTTGCCAAGGACAATGAATTCTACTGTTTCCTTGTCAATACCGGAGGAGTTCTGGGCTTTGAGAGTGTACTTGCCAGTATCTGACCTCTTAGCTTGGGTAATTGTAAAATCAGTGTGATAGTCACGGTTTTCAATTGTAATACGAGCAGAGTTGGTCAGAGCGATCTCATCGCGCCAGCTCCACGTGAGTTCTGGTGCTGGTTCACCAGACACATCAACGGACCATTTGTGTGTGCGTCCAGCTTTGATTGTGATGCTCTTGAAAGTCTTTCGGTCGATAAGAGGCTTGACTACAATAAAAACAGTTGAATTTAGTAAATTCTATAAAGGTTTTAAACAGCGCATATATTCGGTACTGAAAAAACTATAGTTGATAGTAACTTACGGAATCTGTGCTTGCAAACATGATTCTCAGTAGGCTCTGAAGGTGCTGAGGGTCCAGCCTTGTTGACAGCTTTGACTCGGAATTGGTACGTCTGGCCTTCTTTAAGTCCCTCCACAATGGCTTCGCAATTGGTATCCTTAGTAACCAGTACTTGTACCCAATCAATGGCCAATTTCTCTTTCATCTCAACGATGTAGTGCTCAATTGGTCGGCCACCATCGCTCTCAGGCTGCGCAAAAAAACATCCCATGACCACTAATTTCACATGATCAAATGAGAAATTATAAACTTACCTTGTTCCATTTAAGAGTGACGTTTTTGTTTGTGTAGTCGACGATTTCAGGTTTGCCCGGTGATGACGGCTCGTCTACGGGAATGAAAAGAAAGTTTAATAAAAAAAATTCACTTACGTGCTCAGTCTACTGAAAAAACTTACCATAAGGATTTTTAGCCGTAATGGCATCATCCGTTTCCAAGGGTTCGGACTCCCCTTCTTTGTTGACCGCCTTTACACGGAACTTGTACCGCTTCTTTGGAACGAGTCCATCAACACGGAACTGGGTCTTGTCTGGTCCCACTTCACCAGCAGGGATCCACCGTCCAGTTTCCAGATCCATTTTTTCAATGACATAGCCACTAATGTCTGATCCACCGTTGTCTTCAGGTCGCAACCAGGCAAGCACAGCATGGTCAGAACGAATTTCTTCAACCTTGAGAGGTCCTTTGGGAGGAGTTGGTTTGTCCAAAACTACAACCTCGGCTTGGGATTCGCAGATGCCGCTGCCGTTCTTCAAGGTGAGCTTGTATTTACCAGAGTCAGCTCGAACAGCCTTACGTGTAGTAAGGACAGTGTTCCTCTCATATTGGTCAAGAGTGACACGATCTCCCTGTGTCTTGATTTCTTTGCCATCCAAAGTCCAGGTGACTTCAGGCTCGGGTTCACCTCCATACTTGATATCGTACTTGATAATCTGGCCCTTCTTGACAACGATGGGCTTGACACCTTCTCCGATGATGAAGGGCTTGACAAAGCGAGATTTACAGATGACAGGTTTGGTGGCATCTGATGGGTCACCAGGTCCAGCCTTGTTCACCGCTCGGATACGGAATTCGTATTGTTTACCCTCAGTGAGACCGTCAACAGTGGCTGCTGTGACGTCACCAGGCAGTTGCTTCGCTGTTACCCAGTCTTTGCTGAACTTTTCCTGGAATTTAAATTACATCATGTGACGGATCTGATAACAAACCTTCAGATTCCATGCGCTAGAAAAATATTACCTTGTACTCAATAACGTATCCTGTAATAGGAGCTCCACCATCTTTATCGGGTTTGACCCATTTGAGGTCAACGTGATCCTTGTCCCAGTCGACAACCTCCACACCAGATGGCTTTCCAGGCTCATCCCAGGGATCTTTAGCCAAGACAGTTTTGGGGTAGTTGGCAGGCTCAGATGGTCCCAACTTGTTAACCGCACGAACACGGAATTTGTACTCTTTCTTGTGAATTAAGTCTTCCACCTTGTATTTGGTCTGACCAAGAGGAAGTTCGGCAATGCTATGCCAGCCAGCCTTGAGAGCCAAATCCTGCCTTTCAATTAAGTAATGAGCAATTGGTGCACCACCATCATCCTCAGGTGCCTTCCAGGTGACGACACAGGAGCTCTGGAAAATCTCGCTGATTTCCAAATTGCGTGGAGGCTTGGGAACATCTTTATCAAAGGACAAAAGTAATGAGTTGAGCCACATTCTTTCCTTCAATCATTTACAATCTAAAGCAATGGCATACCTTGGAAATTGATGGTAATATCACGGACATCTTCACCTTGGGCGTTACTAACCCTGAGTTGGTAAGGTCCGGACAGTTCTCGAGCGGGCTTCTTGTATTTAAAGTCAATACGATCTTCGAGTACGACAACTTCAACCTCCTTGAGCTGGAGCATTTTCCCGTCCTTGAACAATTTACCCTCCACTTGGGACTGTCTAGTGCCGTCGACTGAATATGGAACATTGAAGACCAAAGGCTTGCTTGCGGGTCCTTCGACATCTCCAGGGAAGTCAATTTTGGGTTTGGTCTCTCCCTTGAGGACAGCCAAATTGCAGGTAGAGGTCAAGCGACCAGAGGTGCAGACGATTTCACCAGAGTCGGATATCTCAGCTTTATTGAATATAAGCTGATGGCGACCTCCGCCGAGGTTCTTGATTTCAACACGCTCTGAGGTAGCAATGGGTTGGCCGTTTAGTGTCCATTCTGCAGAGGCTGTCTGATCCTGGAGTTCAATTTCAAGAACGATCCTCTCGCGTTCAATTCCTTGGGTATCCTTGAGCTTCTTGTTGAAACGGTTTTGGTCTGCAAGCACAAACAACTCGTAATGTAAATCCATCATTTTCATAATTCAATCAAATAGTTACCATGGCAGAACTTACATTCAACAACGAGTTCACCTTCCGTTTCATCCGCATTCGATTTGCACTTGATCATCCCTTGGTCACTAACCTTGACATCCTTAAAGATAAGCTTTCGCTTCCTGCCTTCCTTGACAACTTGAACTCTGGAAATGAACAGATACTTGTAAGTAATCCGCCAACACTGAAAGTTTTTGTCAGAATGAATGAAACTTGAGGATTAGGCTCACCGTTTGTCACCCTTAAATTCTTCTCCGTTTCTATACCAGGTAACGTCACCATCTTCCTCGTCAAGTTCGCACTCCATGACAACGTAATCCTTCTCCGTGGCATGTACGCTCATCAGTGATTTGATGAACTTGAATGGGTACTCTGCAAAACAAATCATTAGATATTAGCTGAGCCCACTCAAGATTCGCCCATTTTTTTTTAACTTACCAACGACAGTGAGATGAGTCTTAGTTACGTCAGTTTGTTTGTCAATTCTGCACGAATATTCTCCGGTGTGTTTCAATGTGCCCTTTTTAATGATTAAACGGCAGGTTCCTATGGCATCTTTGCTGATTTCGTAGTCGTCGCCATCCTTGAGGGCCTTATCACCACGATACCAAGTAACCATTGCTCGGCCGTTGCTGACAACACATTCAAGCTCAATCTCACGGTTGACGTAGCCTTCGGACTTCTTGATCAATGGCTTGATGAATGAGTAGATTGGATCGGCCTCTGTTCAAGTTTTCAAAATAAATATGTTTGGTTAATATTATTAAATGAACTAAGCTTGTAGTGACGGCAAAATAACAACTGATTTAAGCAGATCATTCAGAGAGTTGAACCAACCTTCGACATTGAGGAAGGCTTCGCTTTTAACACCACCGATATCAATGGTGTACCTTCCACCATCCGCCACTTGGGGCATAGAAATGACCAGTGTGTACACATCGGCCTCGCTCTTCATCTTGTACTTTGAGCCGGCGAAAAGTTCCTGAAATAATGATTAAAAAATATTTTAGTAATTTTTGAAATAATATTGAAAAATAATCACAACATTAACAAGCGACTTACATCCTTACGGCAATACCACTTGGGTTTGCAGTTAGGTTTGGAGAAAATAGCCTCAAAGGTGGTTTTTTTGTCTTTGCCCTCCTTAGCATATTGGTCCACTAAAGGTTTCAGGAATGAATCTGTTTTCTGTACACCCCACATTAAACAATAAAGCATGATTTCAGTAACTCAAACATCACAAGTCTGATGACTTCACATCAACTACTAAAAACTAAGGCTCTCTAGCGCGTCATCCTGACTCATTCATCATCATGATCATCATCATTTTATTATTTTAACCACGTCATCCATCTAACGTTAGGATTGGATTCCCTCAGATGAAAACCTGTTGGATTGGAATTTAAGTTTTGAAATGACAGTGAAAGAAGAAGACGTATGAAACGGGACAGTACAAAGAAGAAACGATTTTTACAGAAAAATTCAACGAGGACCATCCACATGGCCGCCATGTTTGGACAAAGACAAAGAGGAACTTATCACACGATTCTTAAAAATTATCCAAATTACGGGACTTGTTAAACGCTGCGCCCTCACAAGGAATTTCGATGAATCCATTCTCAACAAGGTCATACTCATCACCATAATGACAATGTTTCATTGAGATTCCATAGGAACGCTAAATCCTATCGTAGAGTCGAATCAAGCACGCATCCAAACAGACATGATAGAGAGAGAGAAGGAAGTCCACGTGAAGCAGAAAGAGAAAAGTTCTGAGAAGGTATGGTACCGAATCCGGAGGATAAGAAATGTTAAATTGTTTCCTTGTCCGGACAGGACAAGATTAGAGAGTGTCCATTTCATGGTGCATGTAAAACGAAAAGGAAACTTTGGAAAATAAATGCAAACTCAAACTAT
>JAQIWI010002673.1:0-11783 GCA_034698825.1 Deuterosminthurus bicinctus | reverse complement strand
TTGATAACTTGATGGCAAACCTTCCAAGATTCCAAAGTCAACCAATTACGTGTACAGATTCGCTGAGACAGTATGGTAACTGCGGCTTCTGACTCGATGTTTGGCAAGTTTGGGAAAACCCGTTAGAAGTTAAAAGCCTCGACAAGATTCAAGATTTATAGATGATAATTTTCCAAGAAGTTACCGCGTATAAAAATCCCCAATTTTCTCACTCGCCCTAAAATGATTCTTTAATTTGTGAATGGCAAAGCCGCCAGTTGGTCCATCTGCACAAATTTCAAAGTAATTGCAAGAATTTTTCACAAACACTGGTACGACCTTGTTGAGTGTTTCTATGTCCAACGCTGGTGGTTCGTAGATCTTACGGGACATTTTTTCCTTTATGATTGCATTAGCACAGTTTAAGGAAACAAGAAAGGCTCATGACTTGGGTAAAGGTAGCATGCAGGCACGAGAGCTGCTGAGCTTCCGTCAAGTAGGTTTTACAAGTAGAGTGGGTCTGAAGTGTACAGTTTTTAAAATGCTAGTCCTCGAGAAACCAGTGCCCTGGCAATGTTGAGCTCAGCTTCTTCCGGATTAGTGAATGGTGGCGTAAGGGTCTTCAAAGTTTTGAACCAGGGAAAGCTGCAGTCTTGAATGACTTTTTCAATCTCCCGCGTTATTGTAGACCATAAGATCAATTTCCACAAGACTCTTTTTCTTCAATGATTGATCTACGAATATTACAATGCAAAAAATGGAGTGTTACTAATTCTTTTAAAGGGCAATCGTGATTTCATTTAGGTTTGCCACTTAGTGGTACAAGGGCTCTCACAGTTGGTATAGAAATAGAAAAACGTTTGTTTCTCAAAGATCTTTCAGTTTCAGTTCTATCATTTCGATATGAACTTGGAATGCCAAGTTTTATACCAACTATATGTCCTCGCTTCCAGTATGCAAGAAGCAGTCTGAGTACAACTTCCTCGCCATGAGTTTACCAACTAAGGTAAACATTTTAAGTGGCGTAAAGTCTTCACACGATGAAGCAGAGCGTATTCATAGCTCCAATCAAAGCCCATGACCGCTTATTTAGAAGTTGTGGGCTGCATCCACCTCTCGCGCCCTACAAAATGAATCTGAGCTAAATTTACCATATACTGCCGGTACAAAAACAGCAACTGAAATTTATGCGTAAGTAAATAACGTCTATCACTTCATGACGTGACTGTGAGCGTTTCACGTATATGTTGTGCTTGATATTTTAGACGATGGGCACTGAAAAACCTATGTGCTCAAATGTAAAGCGCATCACACATGTAAAATTTTTATTTGTTCTTTCTTGTATGCATGTCAATATGCCACTTATGGGAATTCAAGGAGAAATGTAGGGCTATATGGCTTGAAGACTCATGGCAGCTACTGCTGAATCTCGACGCCGGTTGCAGAATTTGTTTTTGTAAACTAATCCATGGACGCACGGTTACGTAGTGTACATGTACGAACTGCAAGTTTGTTGGAATTAAAAGTCGGTTAAGCCAAGGAAGTTGAGCACGCGCATGCGCAAGCACTCCAAACCATCTAACGTAGCAACTTGATCGCATGATGCCGGTGAATTACCTCGAGTCCATTTTTCTGGACAACTTTTTTACTATCGCAAGTGTAAGTAACTGACTAAATCTGTTGTGCAAACAAATTAAAATGGCTGGAGTCCTGTGGATTGATCCTGTGAGGATATAATCCGCTGGCAGCCGAGGGAATATTACAAGTTTAACGATTTGTTAACGATTGTTCCGATGTCGATAGGCCGTTATTTTAAACGCCATGCGAAACTCAATAAGGTCGTCACTTTTGCAGACTGGGACAGTGGAAATGGTAAAGAATTACTGATTTTTCCCTCAAACGACAATCGGGATTTAATTGAGGTCTGTCACTGTGTTGTACGAGTGCTGTAGCAGTTTATATTAGCGGGAAAATGTTTTTATTCTGAATAAAACTTTCAGTACTGTTGCCAACATTAGGCAGTTTGCTCGGTACGACGTAGAAATATGTACGTCATCGTAATAATCATGGGTTGCGGTAGGAATTTTATCGCTTACGCGCTTTACATTTGTATTATGTTGATTTCGGTAAACTGTCTATTATACTTGCCGTGAACTTAAAACTCTATGAAAAGCAACTAATTCACGTCACTTAATATTTCTACCGCCAGCGTGCTCTTTTCATCAAACTTATTCGAAGAAAACGCTAAAAGCCTACGAATACAACTTTTAAGTGGCGTGCAGTCTACACAAAGGAGCCTAGCTTATTCAGGGCCCTCCTTTAAAACGCCAAGACATCAGCTAATATTCTCATCTAAATCAACCCAAGCTTCGATATATTCCAGCTTCATTATTGTTGCATGTGAGTTAAATGCATGATCAACTTTAATTCATACTTCGTCAATCTGTCATTAAAAAAAATAATCGTCGAAATCGGTCCACCCGTTTAGAAGTTATAGGAATACTCGATTTTTCGGGGGGCTAGAGACCAACCCGGGTAACAGGGTGAAAATGACCACGAGTCATTATATAGCGATGATATTACTATCGACAAGGCACAATAACGATTTGATTCAGGTCTGGCACTGTGAAGGACGATGGCTCACACAGTTGACATTAGTTTAAAAATGTTTGTTTCCCATTGATCTTTCAGTACTATCATTTTAATTGCTCTCAACTTAGAATTGGAGGTTTTGTGGTGACTTAGTCATATTTTAAATACTTCCTATACCCAACCGAATACAACCGAACTGCGTAGAAAATAGCAACGACCAACGCTTACCAATTTTAAGTGGCGCGAAGTCTACATAAATTAGCACAGCACATGCACAGCTCCAGCCCAAGCTCCATGACCACTTGTTCTGTGTTTTGGCTTACATCTACCTCTGGCATCCTACAAAATTAATGATTAAAATCACCGTATATAGTTCCGTGACAACAACTGCAGTTTTCAGTAGTAAAATAACTAGTAACAAGCTGATTAGAACGCATACAATACATACCCAGTTATTTAAATTCCATGAGTTATAAAATGGTCTGATCAGAAAGTTTAAGCCAAAATTCGTGCCCAAAAACCGTTTGAAAATTCTCAATTGATAAAGAAAGCGAAGGAAGATTTCAGTCCTCTTCAAGGTATTAAACCTCACATTCAAATATCTCTGTCGTCAAACGATGGAGAACAGGCATCATGTTGTCTAGTGCTGAAATGGAAAATTAAAATCCCTTTCGAGATTTGTAAAACGTCCAAGCTCTCCTCTCTTTCCAACTCAATCTCAGGCAAATCATTCTGGGAAGTTACTAACAGAATTGGTCATCTTGTTTATGACAACTCAGCCAGTGACTTTAGACCTACTGCGTGGGACGAGGGCTCAAGCAGTTGTTATTAGCATCGTGATATCATGAATCTTTCAGTGCTGGTCATCAAAACATCGTTGAATGCCCTAAACTAGGAACCTCCTAGTGTTGTAGAGAGCCTCAATTACTATCATTGCCATTCATATTTTCAATTTAAGGAATACAAGTACCACAAAGCAACGGGATTGAAACAAGAAATTCGAATGAAAAATTTTAAGTGGCGTGAAGTCTTGCAAAACAGGAGACTAGCGCATTTACATTAGAGCTCTTTTTCCAAAGTGCCAACGACTCATGACCACTTATTTTTTTAATTTACTTTTGACTTGTAAGGCGATTTGGATACCATTGGTGCTTTCGTTACACTTAACTTTGCAAAAGGTATTCTCACTGCCTAGGTCTAAATTAGGTCTGTAGTCTTGAGTGTCAGACGACTGTAGAGATTCTTTATTATTTAAGACTCGAATGGAATTTAGCACCAGTCGCCTTGTCAGATTGTTAAGCATGCCTGCATACATGAACATTAAATATGGCTTCCATAACAGGCGGTAAAGCTTCAATTGGAACATGCGAACACCTCTTTAGTGTAAACCGGAATATGGTTGTAGTAAAGCTGGGGTGTAGCCCAGAAAAGTTTGAATTTCCAGTGGACAGTAGTGGTATTCCTCCTTGGCTTCTCCATTATGTTTTTACACATGCTGTCTCAATTTGTAGGTCATCTTTTCTCGGTAGTCACATCCTAGAAAAGAACATTATTGTGCTTTGTGCTTTCTCTCCGTCTCGTGGATGTAATTATGAAGGTGAAAAAAAAGGCTGTGCAGCGTGTTCAGGCTATTTAAGGGAGCAATGCCACAAGAAAGCTGAAAAATACCTCCAGCTTGGAGCTTTTGTTTTAAACCCGAATTAAACTTAGTTCCAAGAATTATAAACGGGTCTAATCATATGATGAGCCTATAAGGGCCGGAGTCTTTTACCTGTCAAAGACACTTACTACAAGTCACATAATGTCCCATGGACTTCATGGCTGCAGGCCGAGGCCACCTAAGCCAACAATGCGAGATGATGACAGCTTGATATCTCTTCGCTGTTAACTCTGATCTGTATTAGCATGTGGCTGAAATTTTAGTGGATCTGATACAACGCATGGCCGTTATTTAGCACAAGTTTGTATTTATTTGTAAGTCAGTATGCCGTTTCAGTGGTTTCCGAAGTAGAATTGCGTGGCTACAGTAGCGGCAACCCATAGCAGCTGCTGAATCTAGACGCCAGTTGCACACTTTTTTGTAAAACGATTTGTGCAGACGGTTAAGTGAATCAGCCGTTTTAATACGACGTGTGGGAGAATCAGAAAGTGAGTACACTCAGGTTTTTCCGAATTTAATCAGTTAATTCAAGTTAAGACAAGAATGGAGTGTCTGATAGTAACTTGGAGACGCCTGCACATGTATGAGATTGTCAAAAGCCGACGGGGTCTCTTGTGAATGATGCAATTACCAGAGCATGCAGCCCGAGCCTGTCAGTTGCAGCTGGACTTTAAAGACGCCGTCTAACTGATCTTGTCTACTAAATGTCATTGTGGCAATATTATTTCGCTTCTAAAGTCGATCATTGTGCGCGTGTTTAGTCACATGCCCCCGTAATTTCTGATGTGGTTTAATTCTGTAGTGTCAGTCATTACCGGATCGGACCTTCGCAAAAGGTGGGAAAAACAGGAGTTAAGATCGGGTAAATTATTATGCTATAAAAACTTAATATAAATTGATATTAGATAATACAATTTATGTTTGGTAGGTCAACAAAAATGATCTGGAGGGGAAGATCGATTGCGGTGTGCCGAGCTACGGGCAGGCAGTTGAACTTGAGACCGATCTTGTGTAGTCGAGGACCATTGCCGTCATCATTTTTGCAAGTCCATCAAGTTCGTCATTCATCAAGTATGGTTTGTGGCGTGCTGGAATTGATGGAGAGTGCATCATTGTTAAAATATTCGACACCAGTGCTATTTACGCAAAATGCTCTATATCAACTTCATGACTTGGCAGGTGAGTGATTATTTGACTGGGGGCCGGGATGGAGCGAAATATAAATAAAAATTGAGATGTTATTATGCATCAAGTTTTTTTTATGCTAATTGCGAATGTGGTGGGATATGATTTTAGGCAATACTTGGGTACCTACAATAGTACTGTCAGCTGTTTGACTTCAGATGCTGGCTGGAAGTTTTATTACAGTAGAGCAGCAGAAAGCGATGGCTAAATTTGACAATCTCCAGCCTAAGTTCCAGCAGCTCCAGAAGGATGTAATGCTTGAAACTGCAATTGCAAAGAAAACGTATGATTGGACGGATGCTCAAGCTCATGAAACTAGGCGAAATGCTGTAAGTTGACGATAGTTCTGTTTTGTTCGATTCAATACCTTGCAATGCAATGTTTCCATTACAGTTCAAGAAGCACTACCGCAAATTAGTTAAAGAATACAACTGTCACCCCTTGCGTCAAGCTGCTTTGTCATCGCTTCAAATGGTACCTTGGGTAACCTTTTCGATGGCATTACAAAATATCGCCCGTATGCTACCCGATGTTATGCTTGGTAAGGTAGCTTGAAGAATCTTGTAGAATGGAAACAAATTCAAGCTCATTAACATTTCAACTTTGTCTCGTAGAAGCCCAAGCAGATCAGCAATACAGATACATGCAACTTGCTGTGGAGAATCTTCCGTGGTTGGACAGTTTGGCCGCCCCAGATCCTTTTATTCTACCTGCTGTGTTTGTGCTTGCAAGTTTAATTAACATTGAGCTTAATGGACCCTCCATGTTAACAGCTTACGTTGTTCAAACTGATCAAAAAACTACCCAGAAGAAAATCTTGTGGGCCATGCGCGGAGTCATTGTCAGTGTTGGTGTACTCGGCACCTATCTTCCTTCGGTTAGTGCCTGCCATACATGTTTAATATAACAGAGCGCGTAAGATGTGAACACATTGTTTTTTTTAACAACCACAGGCTGTCACGTTATTCTGGGCAGCATCAAGTTCTTCAGCAGTGTTAATTAACTTGGTGCTGAAAGTTCCGTATGTGAAGTCTACCTTAGGGATTCCGTCAAGTTCATCTACAACACCTGAAAATACAATAAAACCGTCGTTCAAGTCCAGATTCAAACTCAGATTGATGTCGTTTTTTAAATCCAAGGGACCTTCAGTTTAAAGCGAGGACAAAAATCAATGGAAATTGCTTATTTATTTCTAAAAATCATGATTTTTTAGACATAAATAAGCGATTTGCATTGACTAATCGTTCATGCTACCATTTTTTTCCATTCTAATTTGGGAATAAAGTCCAACTGGTAACAATTATGTTAATCGCCTGGCTTCTCTCCCTCTCTTTTTCACTGTAACATCATTTTTTATGAATATTTTTGTCGGCTTCTTATTGATCGGTCAGCAACATAAGCTTTGTTGAGACCCAGACGGCCGTTCACACATAAAAGTCATGACTGTTTTGTGTACAGTCAGAATTGGCAACCATTTTGAATACAACTGACAGAACTTCATTTTCATTGCTCCCGGGCGATCATTTCGAGCGTTCTTGTTCATACTGGAATACTACAAGGTCACTAGAGAAATTGAACGCATTCATAATTTTTGGTTGCATTGCAAAGTTTCTGTCGCTTGCGTTTATTCATCTAACACAACTGAAAGCTCTGTAGGGAAAATATTTGAGGATCAAAAGGGAGCTTGAGCCCGATCAAGCCGGCGATACTACGCCGTTCGAAGGAGGATTCAGCAGTTTAGACTGGTGGAAAAATGCATTTACTTCGCACGAATCTCTCATGAGTCTAGTTTTTTTTACTGACTCGAAACTTCCAGCTTAGGCGTTTCCGGCGTCCACTTAAGGACACGATGTGCTTGTAAGGAAAAGGCACTAATAATGATCCAGCAGGTTTGTTCCACAGTGTTGAATGATGGTTCCGGGCTAAAAGGACTGCATGTGGACTGTGCATGGATATAAAAATTATCCCTGTTGTCAGTCGTCAGGCCTGAACTTCGCTGTTTTCAGTACGTCTTTGTCCCTCCACTCATGCGCTTCTTAAGGCAAGTGCCAATAATATTAGCTAAATTTACACCGGCGGTGTTCTCCATCTTGAAGTTCTACAGATTTGCAGTTCAAGTGCGCTGCTTCTGATTTCAGCAATTTATGCCAAATGCTAGGTCCAAATGACCCATCTATGAAATGGAAACGTGTTATCTCATCTCCGGCCGTTGCTGACTGTGACTGATTGTCTATGCTAAATTTGAGCTAAATTTTCTGACCGAAGTTCCCAAAGTTTTTCTTTTGCAGCTATTATCATTGCATTGTGAGCGACTTGGACTAGTGTAGAAATCAAATTCAATCAGCTTTTTTCCGCATGTCTACTACTGATGACAGCCTCCAACCATTAATACTAACAGGTGAGCTAAGGTTATATCGCGAAGGAAACAATTACCTTAAACTATGAGGCAAGGGCTTTCCTAGAATTAACGTAAGTGGCGTCAAAGCCATACTTCGTAGCCAGAGTTACGGTGGATTTTAGACACCAAAATACTGATAGCGATTGGCGATGGCACAAAACGTTATGCTACTCTAAATTGTAGAATTCGGAGTCCTTGAAAAGCGACATTCTATCTTTTCAATATGAAAAGGGCATTGCGATGATAATCAATTTGTGGTATTAGAGTAACATGAATGCGTGTCAAATTGACAACTTCCAGCACACCTACCCAAACTCCTTCAAAGTCGGTAATTTTAACGCCTTAGAATACAAGAAAAAGTTCAAACATAGAGTTTTGACAGTAACATACTCAAGAAGGCATTCGCTGTCTTTGTTCACGGACGTGCGGCTCCCATGTTGATTTTGTTACTTCGTTGTCGAAGACGTTTCTCCTATCATTCAACGTGGAGTTTGCAATGCCTGAAGTCTGGAAAGATTGCTCAGCGTTCAAGACTTCAAGGGATTTACCAGCATAATGCATACCAATCGCTGTGTCAGATGGTTTAGAGCACGCCATCCCACCTAGCTATATTAGCTTGGGCAATGCGAGCAAGGTTCTGCTGGATCTTTCTTTAGCTGCTCCCTGTAGTAATTTATTTCGAAAGTTTAATGGAATATAGCTAAAATTTGTTGGAGTTTGATACAACAAAATCCGTCTGAATGACTTATTATCGCAAATGTTCTTATCAGCAAGTCCCACATGACATCAATTTATGCAACGCGTTGCAAAAAAAATGAGACAAAATGCTGTTAGTTTTAAATGTTATAATTGAGCTTGGCCTAATTTTATGCGGTTAGCGATTGTAAATCATTTCTATCAGCTCATGACATGACTGTAAGCAGCTCACACTTGACATTTAACCTGCTGAATATTTTTGACGATTTGAACGAGCTGTTTTCTGAAACTTAATAGTATAATTCTGCATTTGTGTTTCTTCTGTCTTGTTTGGGTGGGCGGCAACAGTATACGTTTAAG
This sequence comes from Deuterosminthurus bicinctus, assembly GCA_034698825.1. Taxonomy (NCBI): domain Eukaryota; kingdom Metazoa; phylum Arthropoda; class Collembola; order Symphypleona; family Bourletiellidae; genus Deuterosminthurus; species Deuterosminthurus bicinctus. The sequence goes on along the minus strand of JAQIWI010002673.1, from coordinate 2,913 downwards.
TGCTTTCGTAAGGAGAACGTGTGACTGTGACTTAGGGCTTGACTACACATTGCAGCTGCTGAATCTCGACGCCGGTTGCAGATGCCTTTGTCAAACGATTAATATTTTGTTAACAGGTAGTATTGTTGAAGCACAGCACAACGTAAATGAAACCAACGTATGATTTACAATGTCCTAAAGGGCATTAAAATTACGGTAAATCGGGCACTGAAATTCTTTGTAACCAAACTTTAACCTCATTTGACTCCATAGGCTGCCAGCAGCGGGTTGTAAGTTCAAGGCGTGACCTGACCAATGGGCCTTCATGATGTCGTATACAGCCAAATTAATGTGCAATAATATTTCCACAATTATTCCAGCCTTTTTAGTTTATATTTCCACAGCAGATTTGTGTACTTTCGATATTCAAAATAGGTTTTCAGCCAATACGACGAAAGGAAGCAGAGTTTGTAGAAAACTAAGAAGTCTCCTACCAACTAGCAAGTTGATGCAGTCTGAAGGAATACTTAATCAACCAAATCCGCCCGTTTTATCGCAGTTTATCGATTGATAAGAACACAATGAGTCAAAACGCTGCAGATTTGTTCCCAGTACCTTCAACTCTGCGGGGGTAACTTGTCCTCGCAAGTTGCTGACGTGGAAGACACAATTTTCGGTGTCCACTCGTTATGAAGCTCGATATAGATTTTGACAACAAATCTACGAGCAGTTCCCTCTTTTAGCAATGCCAGCACCATCCACTTGCGTGTCCAAAGAAGCCTTAAGTATGAAATTCTTAGTTTGTGGGGATATTGGGTTGCACCTCTATATCTGTGGTATGATTTTCATCCCACTGCTGACCATAAGTGACTAAAAAAATACAAATCAAAAATTAAAAGAGGCGTGGAATCTACACAATCAGGAGTGTAGCTCAATCACAGCTCCTGTGCCAAAGCAACCAAGCAACAATTAAAATTTTCGCCCAATTGCGTGCAACCTTGATACGCTCCCACTTCCATTACATTATTGTACTGCATGCATGTAAGTTCACCAGAACGGCAATGAGACGCGAGATGACAATGAATAGTGACTTTCCAGATTGACGGGTGCGACAAAAAGTACTCATACGGGAGTCTAGTTGCATCAAATTTGTGCTTGAGTTTGCGAGGTCGTTGTTTAGTTGACGCTGAGGTTGCTCTGTGTGCTTTAGCTTGACTTTGACATGTACATGCATTGGCTCTACTCAAAAACTGCCTGGTCTCTTAAAGTGCAAGTGCATTGCCCGTCGCATCAAAACCTACGCATTACTGAGACTTTTGTGGCCATTGAATTGGTCATATTTTGCTCTTCCTTACAAGACATTGACGACAACGGCTAATTTGTCCCAGGTCATCACTTCACATGTGACATATTTCATGGCAGCTGCTAAATCTCGACGCCAGTTGCAAATATTTTTGCAAAACGGTTGTACTATTCTGGCAGGTTTACAGTCACACTAAGAGCAATCCAAGTTTAAGAGGTAGTGCTAACCTTAGCAATTATATGGCATTGGTTCTTAAGTTGTCAATGTGACGCTGAAAAATTTTGAACTACACAATGTCCCACGCACGCCAGTTTCAGTGTTATGGACTTCATTTCACTCCGCCACCCCACGAAATTAATTTGAGAAAACATTACGTACCGCACGCTGTCTTCAGCGAGGTTTGCAATAGTGTAAGTTCTCTGATAAATGCACAAACAAGCTCATTATTATAAAATAAGCTTTTTAGCACAGAAAATAGCGTAATAACTTGAAAACTGTGAGTTAACTCATTATAAGCTTAAAAATGTGCATATTTTGAGCATACCGTAAAATCGGTATTAGAGGCCAAAACTGCCAAAAAACATAATTGACCTCAGGAAAAAGCACAATTTGTGTTGCCCTGCATTAGCTTTTTACATGAGTCTAAGAGGCAGATATTCTTGACCGCTATGACATTTTCATCCACGAGAGTTTTTGTTAGAAAGCTCCGTCGAGACATTTGATCGCACATGCTTTATATTTGATCTCTCCTGCATGTAAATGTACTGCTTGAGTCCTGTAATTACTGTCATAAAAAGCCCTCTCGCTCGATATATTGACGACAGCAAGGTAATTCATAAAGCGACATAGGGTCTAGGATGGAGCAATTGATGGAATATGGTCATAAATACAGTGATTTTCTAAAAGCTGTCATAGTCATACATATTTTACTTGTCCCTATCTCAAGGTCCGTGTCCTTCAGAAAGTTGAAACCTTGCCCATGAGAAATAATACTATGATGAGTCTTTCTTCGATTGGTCGTGTTCTCCTCAACACCCAGACAGTCCCGCAGACTGCGTAGTAACTATGGTTAGCAATTACAATATATCAATGTTAACTATAGAGCCCGAAGGCACGTGGAGTCGGAGTAAGTAATTAAAAGTAATCAAAGTTACTATTATAATGACTTTGAGTGATGGCTAAATTTTGTTACTGACGGAAAAATTGCTATCTATTGCTTAGACAGTAGATATATAGCTCCAATAGATTTAACCCAGAAATCCTGAGTCTAGTGTTAGTACTCTCGGAGAAAGCACACAGAGCTCGATACTGCGAATCTTTGCAAAATTCCAAAAAAAAAATTAAACTTACTCTGCTGAAAAACAATTAAATTAAATTTACCCGTAGGTAAACTTTCCAAAACAGAATTCCTTGGTGTTCTGATCGAAAAATGATAACTCTGGCGGAAGGTGAAGAATTTCTCAAAGCCATTTCGAAAATGTCCAAACGTGGCCTTTTTCCTTTCCACGTGGACGTGGAGAAAGGACGTCTTGGCAGACCCAATTGGAAAGTAAAGACCATCTGGTATCTGTCTCTCGTGTTGAGATGGGCGTACGTTGTGCAACAATTCGATCAAATGGTAGGTATCTACT
>JAQIWI010002672.1:0-11789 GCA_034698825.1 Deuterosminthurus bicinctus | reverse complement strand
ATTAGTCTTTTCGGTAAAGAGACGTCGGCTAATTGTTAGACTGCAAAGAGTTGCTCGACCATTAGACGAGTCTGCAATCCGTCGCACAACCCAAATTGAGAACAGTATGACAGATTCTAAAATTCTTACCGCTGCATGGAATGCATCAGTAGTTGCAATTTGTTTCGGACAAGGTCAAAGGAGAGGACTTGGACAGTCCAAACGGGAATCGCAATGGAACACATTACAATGAGTAACCGCAATTCCTCGAAAAAGAGGATGCTAAACGTTATCCACGTTTGGTACTCCCTAGGTAGTGCAGCATACAGCAAACATTTAAGTGATGGGTTGAATATGATAACGAGCATGATAGACGAGCTGGAAATTGACAATGTGTATGATAACGTCATTACGAAGATATCCTGAAGTGTGCATTCTTTCAAACGGCGGGACCATGACCTCACATTTGTGCTGTCTCCAGCTGCTTTGTCACCTTAGCAAAGAATAACTATTACAATATTTCTATGTGGCGTGTTAGTGTTGATCCCACGTACCGTTTTCATGTCCAGTCAACGTCATGTTCAAGTAGACGCCGAATAAACCACGATATTTGATGTAAAATACGTAGTACCAGTATATACTTACAGAAAATCCGGATGCCAATAATCCGTGAACCACGGCCTCATGGAGTGGAAACCCTGTCTTCAACCAATATACCAAAGCGACCACCTTGTAAAGAACATGGAGAACGAAAAGGAAATACCAAAAAAGACATTTCCATATGGTCAGTCTATTAGCAGGGGGGCGTATTCCCCACGTTGATAGGTTGACTTCGAGTGGGACTAGTCCGAATTTGCACCAGTAGCGGAATAGTCTGAGAATCTCGAACCTTTCACCTTTATTCAGCATTTTGACTTGGAAAACCAATAAGTTGAGCCCTCGACTTGAATGTAAATCTGCAATCAACAAAAGGGTCTAAGTTTAAATGAAGGTGCTCGTAGAAGTAAGAACCTGTAAGTCAACCGTGTCTCCTCGAGCAATAGAGTTTTTCCGTAGTTGTCACGTTAGCCTGTTTAAATCAATATAGAGTGGGCACTATTAACGCTTACACGACTAGTTTTTTGTTGTTTGTTTCGCAAGGCACGAAAATGGAAAGCGAGAAAAGCGGACGGTGTTGTGGCCATCAGCCATTATTTCCACCACTTCTCATTCCACGGTTCTTTGGTTTTCTAAACATTTGAATACTAAATGTTATAGATATCCAACCACATACAGGTCATTCTAACAAAGTCGAGAAATATTTACTAGAGGAAGGATATATCCGTTCTTAAGAATCCCAAGATCCACTTTGAGTTAACCCAACGGTCAAATTATCTTAAAAAAATACTCAAGCTAATGTTCCTAAAAGTTTAAGAGTTTTTAGAGGCATTAACACTCGATTACGTACCTTTTGTTTCTTTTGAATTGCCGGACCAGTGATTGAATGAGACAAAAAGGAGGCAATAATGGAAGATCCAGCAGAATACACCTTCAGCGTTGATGTCAGTAGGACGAGTAAGCAGCCCTCGGCAAAGTGACTAAGCTTTATCCAAAATGTCAAACAATGAACCAAGAGGAAGACTCATATCCAATGCAATGTGGTTTAGGTACGTGTGGAAAAGGAGGTGTGTTTATTAGACTCATTTTAAACAGAAGGACGGGCAAAAAGTACCTCTGACATTTCTCGTCCCATACGCCACTTGAAAGAGGCTTTTAGTTGGAACCTTCTTTGTTTGCTTCAATCACGCCATAATAATTGAGTAGTAATTGTAACTAAATTAATTTATTTTGGATCCTCCTGTGCAACCTCTACGCTTGCAATAAGCTTTTGCAGTCCTCAAATTGGCTGAACACACCACAAACACAAGGTTTGAGGCCAACAGAACTCAACTGACAACCACATCAATTAAAATTAATAACAGTTAAATTAATTGCTTCATGTACACTTTGGCATTAAACTTCTGTTTGAAATAAAATTCTAAAATCTAATACCAAGCCTGGGCCTCTATAAAATAATTGGCATCTTTCGTTCTAAGTGCACAATTCAGGTTGGAATTTGGGGATTAGTTTACAGAGTGTAGGTTTTATTACTAAGAGGCCTTCAAATACAAAAATAAGTTGAGTGTTGACACAGATGGGTTTCTACAATATCCTTCTTTTAAGAGTTCTTTAATAACTGAACGAAGCTTTCCACTGCTTTGCTATTCAGAGTGCAACGTGCAACCAGCAAAAAACTATTCAAGAGGACTAGAGCATGAGTTTAAATTTGACCTCTGCTCTGGTGTAATGTAAAAGCCCATGAATGCTTCCCTTCTCATCGTCAATTGCCACCTCTTATACTCATCATGTATTCTGAGCAATAGAAATTGAATAGAAATTCAAGGGAAATTCGGCTTTGGAAATCAATACTTAATGTATTTGAAAAGACCTCAAGGTTTTATTTAATTAAACTAATTGGCCCATGAAATCAATACAGGTCAATTGGGCGGCACTAGCTATCGTAGTCCAATGCAAGAACGTGATACGAGCGTGAAACTGAAGAAAAGTATGTCCTAAAAATTCGATTGAGACAGGAAAGTGACTATCCTGCAAGCTTATTTACTGTTGTACATTGTCTGAAAACTTCTAAGATTTGAATCAGTTGACAAAATCTTGCTGTTCAAAACTATACCCCTCAGAAAATTTTCATGTGACCAGAAGATGTTCCTTGAACAAAATTAGTTTGGAATATAATATAGCTGGTAATGAGGATGATGGGTGTGCTTTTACACGATTTTTCTACCGTAAGTGAATAGTCGAACGGTCTGAATTCAGTCAGACGGTGTAAAGAATTAACTGTGACGTACCTTAGCGAATAATAGTTAACGGCTTTCTTTGTAATTTTTAGGATGTAGAACGTTCACTCTTTTACGGCCAAAAAAGTACAGTTTGATTTTGCCCGTGGATGTGAATTATTGCTGTCAAAACATTGAACGAATATGTTAGTTATTACTTGCGGAATGGACCGCTGAGTACGAGAAAGTTTCAACTGTCTTCCCCACAAACAATAATGCACTACTCTCTTCGCTGTCGTTGTGCTCTCGTTTCTGTGAGATATTTCTTTGCACGTTTATAATTGCTTTGTATATAGTAAGTGTATTTCTATTGCACTTATCATCAGAATTTATTTATTATCATGATTCTCTACTCGGAGGTGCTACTTTATCCAACAAAGTAGTTACATATCATTACAAGATAAATTCTACAAGTGTTTATCAGCACCTTATTTTCAGGGAATCGTTTACTTATCATCAACAAGAGCTTCGATTAGAAACTAAACATCCATATTTTGGGGTTGCTCGATATGGAGAACGCAGCCTTGGAAACCTCAGACCATCAGAAAACACGGCCTTTTTTAAACTTCAGTACCCTCAGGTGATGATATTGGGCATTTTTAAAATTTATTGTAAAAGAAAATTCTATGCAGAAGTGTTTCAAATAATCGCTTTATGAAAATTATCCACTGATTTTATGAGTCAAGTTCGTAGGGTTTGGTTCTTGAAGCTAGAAATGACGTCGATTATGCCCAAAATGCCGGGCCTAGTCAAACAGCCGCAAAACTCCCAAATGTGGCCAGAGCGTAGGAATTTTGGGCATTTTCCGGCGGGGGGCAGAAAACCTAAGGAGTTTTCATTTTGTTGAACCCTACTTACAGGGACATACATGTCATATAAACCTGTTCACAATTTAACTTCGTTACAAAACGGAGGCTAGTCTCAGTCAACTCTACTATAGTTTCAGTACCGCTAATTCATACAAACATGAAGCTTTGTCTCTCTAGATTTTCGCACAACAACAGCTTGCTGTGCTTCCCTTTAATCTGCAAGTCAGTAAAGTGCGTATCAGCTGGGGTACCATAATATCTTGGCATCCTCTCAGCAAAGTTCTAGTTCCTTTGAACTGCAATTCAACCTTAAAATTTTCACAAAAGCTAACGTATAAGATTTTCTTGTACAAAAAACAAACTAGGCCAAAACAATTATGCAAAGAAAATGCCGAATGTAATTTCTGTCAATCGCTGATATTGTTCTATGCGATAAAGCCAAACGATAAGATATAACTTCTAGAGTGACGAACGATTAGTACAGATACCAATACTTGCAGTGGGATTGAATTTGAAATTGTTATAATTTCAATGAACTACTTTTGATAAGGAATACATTCAGTTGGAATGATTTGGACGTATTAAGTTTTTCAATGGAATGGGTGTCAACTATCTGATGTATATTACGTAGATACTGCTGTTATAAACAATCTCCGTGGAAAGATATGCGTTCGGCCGCATCATTAGGAGGCATTTGAAAATGTTCTGTTCTGGCCCCATCATAATAGCTCAGAGGTACAAAAGTACCTCACTATTCCACGTAGCTGACTTTACTAAGAAATTGTGTTGAGCTACCAAAAATAGAATCACTGTGCGGACATGGCCGACATTGGGAGGCTCAGTGGCCGTGGCTAGTCATATTTTATTTCATTATAATGGGGGCGTTTTCAGATGCGGGGAATGGTTGGGCATTCTTTCCTCAGTATCAATTTGTTTTACAATAAAGCTCTCGGACACTCATCTGGTTAATTTGCGATGTAAACTGCGACTGGCTCGTAATAAATGCAATACTACTGCAGGACATATTAACGAGTTTTTATAATATGATTCTTTGCTTACCCGGCACTACTGTAAAGACGGGGAAATCATGTCTCTATGCACTCCTGAATCAGGGCATGAATAGTCAATATGCTACTCTGAGGATGTGTATTGGATATTAGGTCACCAAATTCAGGAGCTGTTGTTTCGGGAATATACTTCAGAATGTACGAATCATCTCTATAATCAGCGTCTCACTTTTTTCAGTCGGAAGACTACTCCTCCTAGACCATTTGCCCGATTACCATTTGCAATAGCTCATTCGAAAGCCAAAGAGTTGTTGATTGCACTAAAGCTCTTGGTTGCTCAAAATTGTGCTTGAAAGTCATAAAAATTTTGGTCTGAATGAAAAAATGAAGTGCATTTTTCAGTTTTTGGCGACTTGGGCCTGCTTTAACACGATCTCTTCTTAGACCACCGGACCGATTTTGATGTATAGTACACCGTTCGAAAGCTAATTTAATAGCGGAACGCACTGGCTATATGAGAATTCGGATTTCAGGCTGTAAAAGCTCTGAAACCCGGGTAAAAGTTTAAATTTGTCAGATTTTTCGACATTGCAGTACAAATGTGGATGTGAGACACATTATTTGAATTGGGTTTTCGTTCTGAGCACAAATTTGGCAATAAAAATGCAAAATTATGAACATTTAGACGTGTCATTGGACACTTTTGGCCGTTTTTACCTTGAAAATCCTGTCACACCTCAAAATTCTCGCATGCTCTGTGCGAATAAACCTGTTAATGGTTACTTTATGATAGCATGGACTGTACTTGGTAATCTTAGCCCATGCACAATTTAACTCACATCATTTAAAGATGTGGAGTTAGACCAAGTTAGAGTTAATCATCTGTGCAAACTTTAAGCAAAACAATGGAACACCATTTGAAACAATAACCAGGTCGGTAGGGCGCGGGCTCCGCTATTAGTCATAAGAATGAAGTATATGCATATATTGATGAAAAAAACAGGCAATGGTGGTTTAATAGTCCAGGAGGAATGTAGCAGTTTAACTGAGTTTGTGAGATTCAGGCGTCCGTAGGACGCCAGGCTCGCTAGTTAATAGATATTTATATACACGCACTCAGTAGACACTAATACAACCAATCCTACTACTATTACTACTACTAGATACGAGTGCTACCGCTTTTACACAAGTTTTCTACCTAAAGTGAATAGTCGAACGGTCTGAATTCAGTCAGACGGTGTAAAGAATTAGCTGTAACATACCTGAGGGAATAACGGTTAACGGTGTTCTTTGGAATTTTTGGGATGTACAACGCTCACTTGTTTACGACCAAAAAAATTCAATTTGATTTTACCCCTGGGTATGAATTGCTGTCAAAACATTGAACGAAAATGTTAGTTATGTCTTGCGGAATGGACCTCTGAGTACGAGAAAGTTTCAACTGTCTTCCCCACAAACAATTATGCATTACTCTCTTCGCTGTCGTTGTGCTCTCGTTTCTGTGTGATATTTCTTTGCACGTTTATAATTGCTTTGTATATAAGTGTATTTCTATTGCACTTATCATCAGAATTTATTTATTATCATGATTCCGTACTCGGAGGTCCTACTTTATCCAACAAAGTAGTTACATATCATTACAAGATAAATTCTACAAACGTTTATCAGCACCTAATTTTCAAGGAATCGTTCATTTATCATCAACAAGAGGTTCGATTAGAAACATCCATATTTTGGGGTTGCTCGATATGGATAACTTGGAACCGTAGAACGCCTTCATGAAGCAGCCTTGGAAAACTCAGACGCGTAGAGAACACGGCGTTTTTGAAACTTTAGTACCCTCAGATGATAATGTTTTTCATTTTTATAATTTATTGTAAAAGAAAATCTATGAAGAAGTCTTTCAAATAATCTCCTTATAATAATTATCCACTTATTACATGAATCAAGTTTTTATGTTTTGGTTCTTGAAGTGGAAAATGACTTCGATTATGCTCAAAATGTCGGGCATGGTCAAACAGCCGCAAAACTCCGAAAATGCGGGCAGAGGGAAGGAATTTTGTGCATTTTCCGGCCGGGGGGCAGAAAGCCTAGGGAGTTTTCATTTTGTTGAACCCTACTTACAGGGACATACATGTCATATAAATCTGTTCACAATTTCACTTCGTTACAAAACAGAGAATAGTCTCAGTCTACTCTCCCATGGCTCTCAGCCAAAGCCAAAGGTCAAGTTGCCAAAATGATAGGAGATGATGTGCTCAAGATTGGAGATACTTTTCTTACTGTGAAACTAGGGGTGATATGTGCTATTGATGACCCCCCCCCCTAAACTAAAGAAGTGAAATATTCTAAATTTTGTTAAAACAAATGATACATTACTACTTTTAATTTACCTTTATTAAGCTGCAACATGAAAACTAATTTCTGGTTGAAGGGGCTCAGCCGTCTATGCGTTTCAGAGTTGACCCAAAGAGGGAACCCCAAATTTTCAAAAAAGTCTTTGGCCAGACCATAGGTTTCACCACCATTGAGTGTCCATTAATAATCCTGGTTGGTTTTCTAAAAGTCCAAGTGGACATAATAACTTAAACTTCAAAACCTAACCTAACCATGTTAACTTCTGCGCTCGCAAGTCCCTTTATAGAGAAACATGGAGTCCTAAGTAAGGAGTCCCATTGGCTCAAGCATTAAGCGTCGCATCGTCGTCTCTTCCAGGATTTCTGACGAGACGGAAACATGCGGACTCGTCTTACAATACAAGCGTTTGCTCCAACTATACACTGAGCAACATTTGACACTTTACGTTTACTCCAACTATACACTGAGCAACATATGACACTTAACGTTTACAAAATGAAGTCACACGAACGTTAACAAGTATTTACATTGTCTGCGCGCATTAGTAATAATTGCAATATTGGATAGTCATAGAATGACCATAATTGGAGGAAACTTGGAAGAATCCCTGGCAAGTTCAAGTAGTAGGAACTCTATGGTGCATTATAATCACAATATGTTTCGTAAGTCTAGTTTTAAGAATAAATTACAAGGTGGGGGTTAAGATACACACTTTCTTTCCACAATAACTTCCACAATAATCTACAGTAATTTTCAAGACCAACCCTGACACAAGAATCATGGGATATTTTCGTGATATAGCCCACGATCAAATCGATCCAAAACCAGCCAAGTCTCAGCTCTACAAGGTACGAGAATCACAGTCACCATGGACACCCAAATATAAGTCATGCTGTACGAGGTACCATTCGGAGAGAGCCGATGGAATCAAGAGCGAGCATCAGTGTCAAAAATACTCACACAAGTAAGTTCAAACTATCACAGCATTGGTCAAACTAGTGAGCAATCTCAGTACTAAGGCGACTAAAAAATAAATACAATAATAAACTGAAGGAGCGCGATAAAATCCACAATATTCGCGTTCAAAATCAATGAGACATTGATTCCACAAAGAAGCCCCCAAAAAACTGACAGCCAGTACAGGGTGGCTATTAAGTCCTGTCTCATAGACTTATGGCTGTATTTTTGAAACTGCACGATATTTCGCCTTGGAATTTTAACCTTAACCACACCATGGTCTCCAGCTACAACAGTCAAAATTTCAATAAAATTGGCTGCCTGTAGCGTGCAGAGCGACACAATGACTCATGAGGTACCAAGGAATGAAATTTCGCAACCCAGCTTGACATAGTCTTAGGTGGAGCCTCTAAATGGCTGGCTAAAATTTCTAGTTTTATTTTTATTCTAATACCTCAACCTATGCGCAACACCTGTGAATTTTATCAAATTTAAGGAACTTAGGATATTGAAGAAATTGAGGTCAGTAGATGCTGAAGTTTGTCCATGAAAAATCTTTTTTCAGCCAGTCTGGAAAACTTTGGCGTTTTGTTCGTAGACAGAATCGAAAACAAAATCTGGGTTTTTAATGATTAAGTGCAATTGAGTTCACTAACTGTGTCTGTAGCTCGAAACTGCCAAAAAAACATTGACTGATACAAAATTTGAGGACACATCCGAGTTTGAACAATTCACGGCTGAATTTTGTGCCCCATCTTGAATCCATGGCTACCCTAGCAAGATGCTGGTAGCCTAAAACATGGGAATATTTTTGTTCACTATCCTTATTGTCAACTGCTTAATCCTGGCAGTTTCAAGATTTTAGGAGCATACTGGTGAGAAATAGGCTTCCATCCGTACGAGGGACTATTTCAATGCCTTGACATGCGAAACGCTATGGAGGCACTTTGAATTTTCAGGTCAGAATCTTCACCACAGGGACAGTTAACCCATGAGCCGTAAATATTTTGAATGACTGTAGTCTGACGTATTCAGAAATGGTCGTTCGATTTTTTTCGTGGCTTAGAACCAGTACTTAAAAAGTGCTTATTGTTGAAAAATCAGAGTTAAGCCAAAATCGAAAGTACACCAAAATTTGTGGTTATTGTTCCCTCCGTAAAAAACATCACCAAGCGGGCTTAGTGACTGTTACTCAATGAATTGGTGTACACATTAGTGCCAAAAATAGTCAAAATTTTGTGCAGGGCTAAAAATAAAAAAAATCCTAAGTTCACCATAAGTTTTCGGTTTTAAAAGCGGAATTTTTTCTTTGCAACACTAAGTTAGTTGATGAGTTGCTATTTTCCAGCTATTGGGCGTGGAGCATTAGATATTCTGCAGAGTTGACTTGATGACCTTAGGTGTTTCTCAAATAAATTTCAATAAAATTCGACCACGCGTTTTTGTTCTATAACAAGTCAAAGTTATGAGACAGGACTTAATAGCCACCCTGTAATTAAAAACAAAACCTTAATCTTGTCTAAAGCACGTGTGGAACCTAGGTCTGGTGCATATTATCGGGAAGGCTACATCAGAAAGGTGATGTTCACAGAACATATCATGAGTATTGTCGCAGGTCATCTCATGTCACGGGATTACATGTGGATTCTCGTAGATCTACGTGCTATTAAAGCTGATACAAAAACTTCTATAAATCCCATATTTGAGTTTGAAGATTTGCGGAAACTACCAAAAATGCTCTAAAGGGCCCAGTAGAGCCCTTTAGAGTACTTTTTGTTGATATCCATGACCCATGTAGGGCATATTGGACAGAAAAACACAGGGGCTAATACTTTTGTCCCGTCCAATTTTGACCGGCGATTGTCAACCATCTCACTGCAGGCGACTGGGTGGGACGATTGACCTGAAACTTTGGCCACAAATACTAGCATACCTACTCCTTCATTACAAAAAGTTTGGGGGTTGAACTATGTGTTATCACAAAAAAAAATTAACCAAAGGGTGCTAATAGATATGGGCATATACTGTAACTGCGAATAATATATTCACTCTACCGAAGAAGAAGACACTAACTGATCTCAATGTAAAGTTGCTTCGAAGACTACATACGAGCTGCCGTGATAATGCAACTGATGATGAAGATGACATGGAGGAGGACACTGGGCCTGCCAAACGCTATAAGTGTTACGAAGACCTGCTGCAAAGTGCCCTGAATGATGCAAAAGAAATAAAAACATCTACTCCCACTACAATGAGTACCTGCTTTTCAAAGGTTGTCTCCCAAGAGATGACAAACTTTGAAAAGACAGGTGTGAAAAGGATGTATCTGAGAGCTTGTCATAATATGCTTGTGAGTCCACCTCCTTCGAATCGGAGAGGGCATTCTCTACCGGCGGCTACTTTTGTAGCAAAATTCGCTCGCGACTAGCTCCGGTTACCCTGGACAAGCTGTGCTTTCTACGTCACTTTATGAAAAATTAATACTTTATGTAGACGTTTGCCTCCTCTGTTAATTCTGTTTAAAAATACATTAAATTTTGATTTGTGTTAGTCAGCTGGTCAGTTGCTTACCGTTTTTAACCTAACAAGTATTTGTTCTAGTTTTAAGCGCATACATTTTAATCATTTAATGCAAAACATTGATATTATTCATATTAAAGCTACAATAGCATCTAATCTAGTCATTTTAAAGCGTACATAGCCAGTGTACTAGTCATATTAAATTATTTTTGTCACTTACTCTAGTAATCAAAGCATTATCATCACCCAATTTAAACATTAAAGCATCATCATCACATGTTCTAGTCATATTAAAACATTATCTGCACCTATTCTAGTCAAATTAAAGCTTTAGTAGTACCTTATTCTAGTCAAATTAAAGCTTTAGCAGTTCCTTATTCTAGTCAAATTAAAGCTTTAGCAGTTCCTAAAGCTTTAGCAGTTCCTAAAGCTTTAGCAGTTCCTATTATAGTCATATAATTCTCTAAAAGCACCTGTAGTCGATTTAAAGTCTCAGAGCACCTACCCTAATCTATTTTAAAGCTTGAATTGAAGATATGGAAAAAATTTGACTTATTGTAGGTATGCAAAGTATGCGTAGTACGTGGGAATTCATAAGTACTTTTTAAGTTAGTGTTTTAGGACGTGTTGTCTATTTATGGCACTAAAAGGAGAGATTTGCCTCAAAAATGTTTCGAGAGTTCAAACTGTTTGATGAGGTGTATTTCCATTGCAACGTCAACCTAACCTTAACTTAAATAGCATCTAGTTCACAATTTGCTGGTGAGGCTGAAGGAAAAAAACAATTCATTTTCAAATATCATTATAAGAAACTACTGCAACAACCAACAACGTACGTACTGTAATCTAAAGTTTAATTGTAATGGTTGAGTTAATGGCCTGTTCAGCGGAGGCTCTAGCCCCTTGACCACGACGACTCGTCTGCAGTAATATAACTAGTTTGTATCCCCTCGCATATTAGAACCACGTGCTAATTTAAAGTCTTTCTGACTAACCAAGCGCCATCAGTTTCATGGTCTATAAGCCAACAGCAAGGACACAATTTGTCCTACTACAAAATCAACGAATATAAGCGTCGACTCCCTCTCCATCATGTGAAACACTCCTACTTGAATTCCTATGCGTGGAATGGATTTTATTTGTAGCTTGAAGATTTTTTCCGACTCTGGATTTCCAATGCAAGCTTGGAACATGGCTTCTTTAGCAGCATCTTCAAACAAACTGGGGATTTTGAACGCTTGGTCAAAACTGAGTGTGTATAGAGAGGTGCAAAATACCAAGATTAT
>JAQIWI010002671.1:0-11789 GCA_034698825.1 Deuterosminthurus bicinctus | reverse complement strand
TGTGTGTGCGTGTTTATGTATGTGTGTGCCTGTTTAGTAGTCGGCAGCTTCTACATTGAACTTTCCAATAGACTTCGCCCCCTCAGTTTCAGTCTTCCATTCACGTAGACACTTGGCTTGATTACATGATTATTTGTCTTTTAAGGCATATTAGTTTGCAATCGCCTTGAATGGTAATCATTTGAGTGTGTGTGTGTGTGCACTGTGCAGAGCAGAACAGATGTTTAGTATGTTGTGCCATGGAAGAAGAAGAAGACTTTGTGATCTGTCTTTGCCTTTTACCCGTTCGCCTCGTCTTAATGGACTCATTATTGAAGGGACTTTGGTGGGAAATTTTTAGGGTGTATATATGTGTGAGGATATTGAAATAGTGGCCATACGTGCTTTGCCTTCTTTATAAATTTATTCTTTGTAATTCTCACAGCTGGTTTCCCATTAATTCCATCATACAATGAATAATGAATTATTCAGATCTGTCCTGTATTTTCTAAAGTGATTAGGTTTTTAAACGGAAGCTGCTTTAATGGAACAACGGTAGCTTGATCTATGGGTCAGAAATGATATCAATTTTGAAAGGGAAATGAATTTTGTTAGTTGTGAACTAATTATGAGTCAGTTTAATTTTGGGATTTCTCTTTTACTTTCTGGCTCTCTAATGAACTATGAGCTATAGTGTCCAGTTGGTGTGGGAAAGGAGTAGTCATGCGGAGGTGGATTGGGAACAAGTGGTGCGTTTGTGTGACGAGAATGTTAAATGATTGTGTGAACGAGCTTTTGAGCTGGTCCTATGTGTCTTTTCCACCCACATGGGCATGTGTGGACGGAGATAAAATTGTAAAAATGCTTTAAACCTTCAAGCTCCTCTAGCTTCTCCTCTTGTTCTTAAATCTGGTAGGCATAACATGAGCGAACAGGCACTTGTCTCACAGTTTCTCAGCCGTATGCTCCTGGACGGCCGGATTGAGCAATAAATATTGAGCTTTTGAATGAGCTTCAAATTGGATTCTATTGGCTCCTTGGGGCGGTATAGCGGCAGCAGCAGTTGTATGGCGTTTGCAGGTGTTTTTTGAGGGCCAAATGGGAATGGTAGTTCAAGTTTTACATGATTTTCAAAGGCAAAGTAAGGAGTAAGAAATAAGGCTGTATTTTTTATGAGGGGACGAACGGGAATATTAAATTTAAAACATGGCCTGTGTATATTTGTTACATGGAAAGGTTTTTTCGCAGTTGGAGTCACTGTGTGTGTTCATTTTATTTTCACCGTAGGCTTTTAAGCAGAAGCCTTGAAGATTGTTGAGTTAAGGAGATAATATGTAGATGATGAGTGGAAACAAGTACTGCTAAAAACCAACGCAAATATTAAGTCAGGTTGGAAATTGAGGCCTATGATATCCAACTTATTTGGCCAAAGTAAAATGAACAGTATGCAGTCACTGATGTGTGTGTGTGTAGAAGTTGAAAGGGAAGCTAATTTATGGGCTGATGGTTATGGGACGAGGCTGAATCACCTTGTGCGGTTAAGCTTATTGAGAGGACCATTATGACATAATGAAGGCTTTTGAATAGCTCGTAATGTGAGGCGATGGATGATGGCTTAGTTTCCTTGCTGCTTCACTGTAATATCGTCTTCTTCTTCTTCTTGTTATATAAGCCGAGCCGTGAAGTAATCTTTTTGTATAAGATTCAATTAGAGCTTTCCCGAGAATGTGATAATGATCTTGTTATTGATGTGAGCTTTGCTACTTTGGTTTGTTGGAAAGGGAAAAGATCCGCGTGAGAATGGGAATGGGAGAGAGAAAGAAAGAAAAAGAGAGACAAGCGGGTGATTGGAGGGATATAAGGAGCAACAATGGAGAGAATCATGAGGGCACGACTTGACAAAATGACTGACACGAACAGTTTACATAATTTGAGTTAGTTCATGTTATATGGTTGGCGTGATGTGATGTTGGACAGAAATGTTTGTGTGGCTTTTGTGTATAGGAATTGAAGGAGGATTTCGTAGAAGTGGCGTTATTGTTTGGAGTCGATTTATTTACTACTGCGAATCGCCGCTGATGCTTGCTCCTTCAGTTTTTTTATTATTATTATAGCTGTTGTAGTAACTCGCACGTATAGATGCTCAACCTGTGAGGGGAATTTGTTGCAGGCAAAGACCGTTTAGGTTTTTTGACCTTTTTGTTATTGTTAATGTGAGTTTGTGTATGTGTGCGTTGGAACGGGAATGGACTTGTGTGTTTGAAATGAAAATAAATGTGACTTGTCAAAATGAAGCGAGTGATTTCTGTGAGTTTAAGCCTCACCTGCTTGCTGGAGTGAGTAAATGGTTGCTGCTGTGGATGCTCTCATGTTGACTTTTTTGTCAGAGATTTATGATACATTTGATTTGAGCAAGCGGCCATCCTAATGTTCCATTCATTTGCATTTTCTTCTCATAACGATCCCTTATGATAATTCAAAATGTGACGGGATGTAGTGAGTGAGTCACTCGCCAAAATCTTCCTTGTGTGTAGAAGATTGAATGGGAAGTTAGTGTGCGTATTGTATTTGTTTGTGAATGTACTTATTTGTGTGTGTGTGTGTGTGTGTGTGTGTGT
The DNA here is from genome assembly GCA_034698825.1 of Deuterosminthurus bicinctus. Classification (NCBI taxonomy): domain Eukaryota; kingdom Metazoa; phylum Arthropoda; class Collembola; order Symphypleona; family Bourletiellidae; genus Deuterosminthurus; species Deuterosminthurus bicinctus. The sequence continues at coordinate 9,192 of JAQIWI010002671.1, read as the reverse complement.
GTGTGTGTGTGTTTGTGCGTGTTTTTGTCTATATGAATCCAGGCTCCCCTTGAACACTAGAAGTTCTTCTTCATTGTATGGGGATCAATCAATCATATATAAATATGAGGCCGTTTTAATCCTAATGGCCTTATATGAGTTGTTCAAATTGTTGTTGCAAAGCCTGCGTGCATGCTGTCTGGCTCAAGTGGGCTTGTGTAAATAAGTGTTTTTTTCTGCTAATTTAATTGTATATGTTGCAATGTTTGCTAAAGTAAGTGAGGAGTGTGTGGAAATTTCTTTGTGTCAGTTGATTAAAGTCTGCGAATCATACGGAGCTTTCTCACGGTATCCTATATTACATCCATGATGATGCTGGTCGTCTATTTAGTCAAGTTGGATTGTGTGTAATTGGGATGTGAGATGTCATAAATTATGAACACATGCTGGACAGCCTACGCACACAAAAACACTCACTATAGTTAAAGCACAATCTCAGAAACGCACAGACACATAAGAGTGCAACCATTCCTATCGCCTCTTGTTAATTTTTATTCTGCTGCATGACGGAGGGAATTATAGGGAGTTTTGCATCTATTTTTTTTCTATGTTTATTTATTTATTACTGTCCGCCTGTGTAGAGGACTCATGTGGAGAGTGTGGAAACGGGGAGGGTGAGATGTAATGAAGGAGACGAAGAGGAGGAGGAGGAGATGTATATAGAAGAAGGAATGTGACACGATAGAATACTACACGGACTCCACCATATTGAATGTTTGCTGGCTAATTTATGGAATTTCCTGGCTTGTTGTTGTTGGATTATAACACATTGATTTCCCCTACTTAACCCCTCGCTAGGTGGTCCTTTCAGTCTCACTAAACTCGTCTAATAATTAATACTCTTGCTCTATCTCGCTGTTTAAAGCGAAGCAGTTGAAAAGGGGAGACGCAGAAAGCAAGCAGGGTAGTTTGTCCGTGTAAATTATATGCAGGCCAGCTTGAGAGAGACCTTTCCAAGGTGGTCTTTACACCAGTCAAGTGTTCAACGTAATTATCATCTGGTTGATGATGATGATCATCATCATCATCATCACCCTGTTTTCAGGATCAGTTGAGATGACCTCTGTGTTTTTTGTCAGGATTATGGTTATGGTACAGGAAGGATGTGTGAAGTGTTGTAATGCGCTGGATGTCGATGAACTGTCGATGGGGATTTTGGGGCATTGGCTCATTGCATGACTCGTCATGATGAGGATGTTTAGCCGACAGTAGGCTGCCGCCGTTGATGCTTTGTCATAATACTATTTGTATACATGTGTGATGATGACGGAAGGGAGGATGCTGAGTGGGATTATAATGTGAGCATGTGTTTCCTTTGGATACTGGATTAACTTGGACTCAGTTGGAGCTTGTATTAGAGAGAGAGAAAAAAAGGGTACGAGATTCTGTAGGATTCTTCTATGTACCTCATCATGATTCCGTTGGCTTTGAGACAAGTTTTTCCTGGTCGTATGTTCTGTTCTGTTCTGTAGTTCGTACGCTTTTGCAGGATGATCGGCGTGACATTGACATTTACATGTGCAGTCTGCTTTATGAGTATTCTAAAGGGAATTGCGTTGGCCTCATTTGATTTATTATTTTTATTATTGAATTGACTTTTGTTCTGGTTGCAATGATTTGATGTATTCTCGCAGAAATTAGTAGAGTTAATATGGAGAATTAATTGCAAATTCAGATGAAATGCTTTAGAAAATTTTTGTGAGTAAGGTGAAAGTGTTTTTGCGCTAATTGAAAATTAGTTGGCCATATTTTTTTGAATTGGATCGGCCTTTTCAATGGAGGTATGAGGTGAGACTTTAGGGCTTTGAAATGGATGGAAATTTATTCTTGTATTGAGTGAGTAGAGGAATGGTGAGAAATGTTAAAGCGGCTGTAAATGTTGAGAAAGTTGAGGGACGTGTACTACTACTACTACAACTACTATGTGAGTTGGATGAAAATATGAGTTGCCGTGTGCTTTGTACGTGTGTGTGTGTGTGCGTGTGATATATTGCCATAGATTTCTAGGTTACGCATGTAAAATGGCTCCACGGCTGGAGAGGATGTTGAAAGGGTGATGATACAGAGGCTGTTAAAAAACATAAACTGGGGCCATTACAGTTAATTTATTTTTGGGTGGTTCTCTTCTCTCTTTCTCTCGCTCGCTCTCTTTCTGAACTCCTTGACTATACCTGAATGGATTTTTGAATGGAGAAAAAGAGGATTTTATGGAGAAATATCAGGGTGTGTTCTTCTTCTGCATGTGTCTTCGTCACTTGCTAGACTTTTTTTTTAGCCAGACTTCATCACGATGCCTCCGTCTATCTCTCTGTAATTGTTACATGAGAATCGAGCTTTATTTTTGCCAACAGTTCATTATTTAAAGTGATTGTATTCCTAGGGGATGTGATGTCCGATCTGAATGCAATGCCAGAGATGCTTGTGAGGAGAGTTGTGATTATTATGATAGACTTATGAGAAGCGTTGTGATTATTTATGGTGGATTTATAAAGATTGTGATGTAGTAATTTGTAAAACTGGAATACTGTGTGTATTAATTTGTTTTATTCATGATTTTGAATTTATTTTGACTAATAATGTGTTTTTTTGTCTATTCCAGTCTGGGTGGTCTGTTCCAATAGAGCTGCTAGTCGGACCTGAGGACGGGATTTCATACCTAACGGAACGAGCCATTGAGGTGAGCCTTATTACCTTTTGACTTTTCAAGTGCTCTTGCCATGTTGTTATTGTTGCTATATATGAGGAGATATTTTAGCAGGTAGATGTCTTGATTATGCTGGTTATGCCATAAGGATGACGCTAATAGCTGATTTGATAGTGACTCTAAGCGGATATTATAGGAGGAGATTTTGAGAGGATTTGGTTTCATGATTCAACTGGCCAGAGGACCATATAAGGCCTCCTTTGCATGCTCAAGTATTATGCAGAGAGGGAATCCTATACACACGGAGGATTTGCTAAAAGATTTTCGTCTTTGCTTACGTTCCAGGGGTTCACTCGAGTGAGAATACAAATGTGTATGTGTGTATGTTATTTTCGTATTGGTTTACTTTCTGGCAAAGCTGACTGACTGAGAGGGATTTGGAATTCGCAGCAGAAGAGTTCCCTATATGCTACTTGTTGACATTTATAGTTTCTCTAGTCTGTGGTATGGAAATGTTGGGCGAAAGAGTTTTGAAGGTATCCTATCTACGTGGAAACCACCCACGGGATTTGAGCTACAAGGAAAAGCCTCTTGTCTTGCCGAGCAGACCGAGGAGCACTTTCCACTGGTAGATTTTAAAAAAGTTTGCTCCCGCAGCATCTCCAGTGGCTTGCTTGTGATGTGGCTGACATTTATGGTGTCATCGAGGATTTAGTCCAGATGAATAGAAGCCACTAGTGACTTAAGTATGCTTCCGTATGCAGTTCGTATTTAATGTCTGTAGGATGCTAAAGATAAGTGCCTTTCAATGCTTCTCAAGGGTTGCATGTCAAAAGGAGTGTGGAAGACGCTTGAGGATAGTTTGCCTAGAAAACTCAGGCTCGTGAGGAGTGGATTTGTATTAAATGTGGCTTGAGATGGCGTGAAATGATGCTGCAGTTGGATTCTATAGCTAAATGTCAATTGCCAAAGTAAAATATGGCTCACCCTCGGCGACTGACAGTACCACACCACCACGTGTGCGTGTTTATGTCAGGACGTCCCAAGAAGGCGATGAGTTTGAGCAGATTTTTTTTTCTATATTTCCTCACATGTGTGATGCAATGGGGCTATTGTACGTCTCATTTCAATAAGCCTTTTCCAATCCATGTGTGTGTGTGTGCCTGTGCCTTCTCCAGCTTAGCGTCAGCTTGTGTCTCTTGATTTCTCGCTAAATTCCTAACGAGAAACCAGCTGAATCCGAGAGAGGCTCAGCGTGCGAGTCGAGTGCGTGCTTTCAAACGTGTGTGCCTGTGTGTGTTTTCAAATTTGTGTGCCTGCGTGTGTTTTCAAATGTGTGAGTATGTGCGTGTGTGCGTTTTCAAATGTTTTTATATTGGAGTGCGCATGTGTTTTCTGTACGTTTCCATAGATTTGTATGCATGCTATGATGTTAGAGTGAAATGAAGCGTGGATAGTATGTGGTGGATAATGAGGAAAGGAAGGTGGAGAGAGTGATTTTTCACTGGATATTTTCCGTGGAAAAGAAATTGCATTTGGAAGGTAGTAGATGGATATGGGAGTTTGCGTGGCGGTGGGTCATCATTTGTATGATCAGTAGGCAAGGAGGGAGGATGAAGAATGAGTATACATGGCAATGGATTTGCATTGCAGTGCATTGAAGGGGAAGGCGGTGAATATGAAGAATGAAAAATGCGGGATGAAATGACAGTATACGACCGGAAGGATTATGTGAGGGAGGCTAATGAAAATAAATCGGCTGGAATTCCTGTACGGAGCAGTAGCGTGTGTGTGGTATAGTCTTTGCATTTGGCTCTGGCTGTGCGGGTATATAGTTTGCAATGGTGTTACTGATGATGATCTGACTGTATGTGGCTGGGAGTTGAATTATTTATGAAGTCGATAATGATGAGGAAGCCATTATAATTGAAAATAATTTAACCCGGACGGCGGCGGCGGTGGTGGTGTGAAATCCGGGATGAGGCCTGAATGAGTGTGTGCGTGCGTGCAGTGTGTGCGTTTAGGTTGGCAATGTGAAAAGTATGATTGGAATAAGGAGGTGCAATGTGTATATATGAAGACAATTACTCCGCTTCTGTTCTGGGAATACTAAGTGGAGCTTTGATTTACTTGAGCTCCTCAAAATGTATTTTTAATGGAAGAAATAGGAATTATTTGAGTTAATTAACATACCAAAGGTTGTGAGAAGGCGCCGTGGAGGCGAGCTGCTTGTGGACGTGTGTGTGTGTGCCTTGATATGTGAGAATATGATAATTATATGCGATTCAGGATTCTCCTTCTTATGCGGGAGAAGGTGGGAAAAATATTCATGTGGAGGTATATACAACATGTGCTCTGCTCACTCAGCTTTCTTAATAATTGTCGGTGTATGGAACATTCTCCAAGTTCCTCATTCCTGCACTATGCTGCTCCGTCTTATGATGATGCGGGCGATGAATAAACAAGTCGGATTCATTGTCAAATCCTTTATCATGCCGGCTTTCCTTCAGGCCATTAAACATTTTTGACCTGAAAAACACACTTCTGCTTGAATCTCTGAACACGCAGTGGCCCTTAAATAAAAATTATACATGCCAACTTGGAGGGGCCTTGTAAACACACACACACTTTTTCTCCATCCATTTATTATTGCACGCCAGATGATGATTCATTTTATGGGGCATATGTGTGATATGAGGAAGGATGTCATAAAGGAGATTATGAAGATTTTATGGTGAGAAAGCCGAGGCATTTATGGAGTGAGGCCGGTGGCAGCAATAAAATTTTCTAATGTAGCCACCGCGGGTGTCAGTAGTTTGAGGAGCTTGGTTTTTTTTTAAGTGATTGCTTTTAGTTCGCTTGAGAAGGGAGCTGAAGTGTGTGGCTTTTTGGTGGGTTTTAGTCAAAATTTATCCAAAGCGAGTTACATTTGAGTGCGGAACATTATTTTGACGGGGTGTGGCAGAAAATTTATGCAGCTGGAGAAATGATTGCTGTAAAAATGAGCGAGGCTTTTAGAAGAGTTTAATTTGAATTGAAATTTGACAGACAGGGGTTATGGATGTAAATATAGCGCGATGGGTTATGAGTATACGGGAGTGTCATCGGCATCATCTCATCATCATCATCATGTTTCATAATGGTACGATCCCGTGTTCTCTTATCCTTCCTGTCCTCATACGAGGATTTCTATTTTCAGGTGGATTTTTTTTATCCAGTATAGTTTTATTATAGTGCTGCTGCTGCTGCTGCTACTACTGCCACACGCATGAGCTTTTCGGATATAAAAAAGACAATGAAATGAATTGGGAGACGGGTGGAAAGTATGCGGAATTGAGGACAAAGGCGTGTGAAATGTCGGATTTAACTCCGTGATGACGCAATGCACTTGAGCACTCTGCTCTCATTCTCGTTTACTGGCTCATCTGGGCTTACGCACAGGCGTGTGAACACACACCAAGATCCTACGTACACGACATAAATATAAACACGCACGCACACGTAACACACAAAAATGTTAAAACAGACACACACTCACGTAGGTATATGATTTTGCACATGTGAAAATAGAATTTACGTGTCCATATGTACATGATGAATGTTGCTTTGCCGGCCTTCTCGTATGGCGTATGAGGTAATTGAGCCATCGAGGATGATGTGGAATTGTGGAATTTAGCGTGCTTTCTCACAGTCTAGACAGACACTCTGACGGCAGCCCCTATGGGCCTCATAAGTTTTCTAGATGGAGATTTCACTCAGGAGGGTGATCCGGATAGAGTTAAATGTGTCCGCCAGGGAATCGTTAAACTGTTGAGTGAGTATTGACATGAGCATAGGGGCCTCGTATATGATCCCATGTATAGTGTCATCGTCGTCTTCATTCCGATGTTTTTGCATGAGAAACTTGATGTTTCCACAATGTTTAAGCGTGTGCGGAACTTTCAATATAGGAGCAATGAGGATGCAGGCTGATAGGTTGATTTTCATTTGAAATTGTATAGAATATTTGATGGCGTGGGTGCTGGGTGCATATTGGAATCCGGAGAGTGTGTTGTCCTACACTATGAAGGTATTTTAGATGGAAATGGAGCTTTTTTTCCTTTTGGCTCTCTCCTTTGCTAGCTGTTGGTTGGATAAATAAGGCAAGTATATTTGCATGCAGGACGATATTATACTCACGGTCTTATTGGTCTTGTGTGTATACACATACGTTGCAAGTCAATTCATATGTACGTGGAGTGTTGAATGAGGGAGTTGAAGAGTCCGGAAATAGCATCATTCCCTTCTTCACTCCTTCGTCTGCACGTTCATCGTCTTCTGCTCATCTTCCTCATCAGCTCAAGCCGAGGCTTATAATGTATGAAAGGAGCAAGGTAGAAGGCCTGAAGACATACACACGGGAGCATGGGCTATTCCAGTCCACAACATCCTGTCTCATCTCTCTCCTAACCTTGTCTAAACTGTGAAGCTAATTACACGGTGTGAGATTGAAAAATTCCGGGCTTTTTTCTCCATTCTCAACTGCTTAGACTGAATTTAGAGTACCGTGGGGTGGATTTCAAAGGTGAAAAGTCGAGTTGAGCAGTTTTCTCATCAGTGTTTGTTATTGTTGCTGTGCAATAAGTGAAGAAGACTTTAAGTGAGTCAAGTGGAAGAAAATTATTGAGATTTTGAGGTAAGAAGATGATGAGCTGGATTAGTTGACAGGTTGCCGAGGAAAATGGATTGGATTTCTGGGCTTTTTAAGTTTTTTTTCTTTTTAATTTGTGAATTCAACTGTGGATTTTCATTGTTATCGTGTGACATATGGGAAGGTGTGTGAAAAGGTTACGAGGGATTTTTTTAAGGCTATGATTGAGACATTTCTATTTATAAGGGGATATATGGCTATCTAGTTATTTATTGTGAGCCACTCACGTGTATTTCATGGTTAATTGGACCTGTTGAAGGTATTGCAGTAGTGTCCTCAAGGGGCTGGCGAGCTTGATAAAAAGATGATGCGGCTGGATGATAAAGGTGATTGGGAATATTGTGTTGGCATGATAAAAGTTGGTCTTGCTCTCTTTCTGTGAAGCTCTCTCTCTCTCTGGCTTGTGTGTATAGAAAATCATTAGGAACTAACTGACTGGCTGGAAGGGCCTACATAGATCATCATCATCGTCATGATCATCAGCATCCCTTTTCCAGGTTTCTTTTTCCAGTTTTAAAAGGAAAAGGGCTCTATACTCTTTTGTGCATTATTACTATATACACACGCATCAGCTGCTCGTATTCATGTGTGCCAGAAGGCTGTTGTGTGAATTACCTGACCGTCGTCAGAAAGATCTGAGAAAGGTTTTTTTTTGTACATTTTTCAGCCGTCGGCAAAGATTCCATTTTCATACAGAAGAAATATTATATGAATTCAAATACGTGAGACTATATGAAGTTTGTATATTTATGCGTTTGCTGCGGATGGAGGTACTGGATTTTTCATGGGGGCTGCTATAGCTTTAGTGGTGTTGTCATTAAGAAGAAGAAGAAGTCAGTGGAAAAAAAGTATGGAGTGATGTTGTCATATAGTTTAAGTTTTTTTATTTTTAGCAGGAAGACATGGAGCGAGGAAAGGACTAGGAGAATTGAGGGAAATGGTGATTATTATGATGATGATTCAGTGTGAAAGTTGGAGGTTTGACGCGTGTTTGGCTTTCTGTGTGCGTGCATTATACAGAGAGCAAAGACTTGTGACGGGGTTGTTTTACCTGATGTTTTTCAGTTTGGATCTCCGTTTTTCTATGAGCCTGGCGTATATGTAGGCGCATAAGGTACATAAATAGCACGAGAGTGGTATTTTGTAGAGAGAGAAAAAAAACGAGTTGAGCATTATTATGATTATGTAACTGCGTGAGCATATGGAATGGTAAGGTCGACAGATGTGTGTGTGTGTGTGTCTGAGAGAGAGAGTTCCATGTAGACTCGGTGTGGTAGATTTTTAGGCAATGGTTGTTACTACAAGGAAATGGAACGTGGATTTTTATTATTTTTTTCTCTGTGTGTTTGGAGAAAAAGTTGACTATTTACATTGGGGCATTTCCTATATACTACATGAAATTGAGTCTAATTTATGGCTCCGACTCTCTCAACTGTTATTATTTCTTTGCATAGTTTTGTTCTAAAAGTTCAGGGTGGGCAATTGATTGGTGTTGTTGTTGTTGCTGCTGCTGCTTCTTGTGTTTTTCTAGCTATGTGCATGCTTATGGGTTATTGTGAAAACCTGCTGGATTCTTAAGGGACTTTTAGATTGGATTTTTTTTATTAGGAGTGAGACAAGAGACAGTTGAGCTTTTCAAGCTTGGATTTAAAATGTTGGAACTTGGATTGTATTCAGAATCTTTCATATATGGTTGAATTTATTTAGAATATGCTGGCGCAATGAATGTTCAATGGAAACTGAGCAAGGTGGGGTGTTGTCTTTCACTCATCCAAATGAAGAATGCTAGGTGGGGAAGCTGGAATAATTGTGATTGAAT
>JAQIWI010002670.1:0-11790 GCA_034698825.1 Deuterosminthurus bicinctus | reverse complement strand
AACATTTTGAGAGTATTCGAGTGAGTTATGAGAACTTATGATTGTTCTTTGGCGAACTTTTGGAGCCTTCGAATATAATTTCTAATAATATAACACTGGTCTCTCTTACAATACAAACGATTATTAGTCAGCAAAAAGTACTGAAAGTATATTTCCTTCCCTATGTGTATTATCATCATCATCCCCTCACCCCCCCCCCTTCTCTCTACCTGACGAATGGAATAATTTTACGAAAATGAATCGCTCATAAGAACGCTACTCTTATAGGCTACTTAAATTGCTAAGTTTTAGACGGTGGCTAAGTCAGCACTTGAACTGACAGTCTTGTTACTTATATGAGGACAACAGAAGAGTATGTAGTTGAAATGTTACTATGACATGTTAACACTGACTTCGGGATGGGTGTAATAATAACAATATTATATTATATTTAGAACACTTCATTATACTCTATTATGACAATGCATACACTGACACGCACACACATACACACACATTAGACCATGACGGCTGAATACTTTCGCATTAACCCAGTTATTCTTGATTATAATTGTACTGCATAACTTGATTAATAATCATGTACATGACGATGACGACAAAGGAGGGCGGCCTGTTGTTAATGGCGTGTGTATGTCTGTGAGATATACTATGTCTTGACGTTGACGGAAGCTCTCTCTCTCTCTCTACAAGGATTGTAATATATTAGTATATGTATGCATAGATGAACATATATGGTGAAGAACTTACTACTGTCATGACACCCAACTGCTACCGTGTATTATATTTAACTATATATGATTATGAATCAGAGGAAGGATCATTATATAGTGTTAATTAATGACGATGAAAAAAGATATACTTGTAACGAGTTACTAATATACGCTCTTCTGCATACACTATGTCCAAAGTGAATGATGATGATGCAAATGTGTCTAGATTTGAGACTAGAAAGATACTTGTGGCGACAAGAGAAGAAGAGCGTGTCCCTCCCCCTTCCCACCGCGAGCAAGAGGAAGAACAGGAACGTGTATACCCTCCTTCTTGACCGACGACACTTTACGAGCAGGAAGTGGCATGTATTGATTATTACTACTACTACTATTATTGCTGAGCAAAATGACGCCGCGAGTAAATATTGTAATTCCTGCACATACTACACACGCACCCCTCCCTCCCTAATGAGCGGCATTTGGAATGGATATAATTAAATTTTAACGATGAGTCCCTCCTGGATTAGTTGAAAAACAAAGGGCACCAGAGGAAATAATTGTACAAAACTTTGTCAATTTGAAGGATTGAATGATTTTTAATATATATATATATATAAATATATAAATTCATTATATTCTATATTCGTATGTAAGTAGCATGTGTACAGAAAGTATGTTTTTTGTGTCTGATAGTAATTTAAAAAACATGGTTATAATGATATATAGTTGTGATTACAATACTATTACAGAAGAAAATGTAAGTAGAACACTCAATTATTATTATTATCATAACAATAACGTGAAACTATTATTATTATTATTAAACATATTTAATCAAACGATGAAAATAATTGCCTAGCTCTTTTTTTTCTATGATTTTGTGAGAGCATAATGGATTTCTTCCTACTTGGCATGCGAAGCATATATACGTGCAGATCCTCGTGGCACAGGTTATGCGCCATGGTCAAAAATCGTGGGATTATTAATGCTTCATATGAGCAGCTCATTATCTTTTGAGCAGCACTGCCCGCGTGGCAGTATAATTGGGCCACCATTTGAGCCGTGAACTTGATCCTCATTTTCAGCACTTATGTGAGCCGAAGAACACAGTGGAGAATGAGAGCGACGTTAGATTTACATTCCACCTGCACAGCATTTAATTTGGCCAATCAAACTAGCGGATTTGAAGCCATGGATCGTGAGCATGTATTATTGCAAAGGAGCTCGTGCATTTGCGTCTGAAAACAAGCATCCGCATATCACATTGGCTGTTGTCAGTGCGTGTGTGAGCCAGGTGGAGGAGCAGGTTGATTTGAAAGAACTGGATGATGATGATGATGATGATGATGATAGCATCATTGACACAGGGGATAGCACATTCACTGTCAGCTGGATCAAGTAAGCTTTGTTGGACGAGGAGGAGCAACAACTCCTACTTACGCAAGTCTGCAATGGCGTTGATGGAATATACACGACACTTGACTAGATTTTAACATTGAGAACATGGTGAGATGAATGAATGAGACGTTGCTGCCTATGTCCATATATTTAAGCGACATGTTTATCCAGATACGACGACGACTGCCTCCTACGCATTCGCTGTGAAAGGTTTCCTGTTAGTGTGTCCGTGTGTCTTTGCGTGTGTGTGTGTGTTAGTGTGTGTATGAAGGAGAGGAAAGGCAGTTTAATGGGTTTGCAGGGAGGACTAGGAAGACGGTTTGATATCGTTACACGAGTTGGTGTAGCATGAGAGTAAAGACTGGGAGAAGAAGAGGAGGATATGGTGCAAAAGGAACAAGTTTTTGGAAGGAAGAAGATAAGATGAAAGCTTTGGGTGCATGGATGTGATTGAAACGAGTGAGAGAAATACAGAGTCGACCTGTCAGTTTCAAACTCGCTCAAGTTTTGATAGGCAAAGGCTGTTTAATTTTTTCACGACTTCACTGACTTGGCTGCTTGACTGTGTGGAGCAGCGGAATTGAGAAGGAATTGAATGGAGGAGAGAGGACTCTATATATATGTTTATAGTTGTTGGCAATCACTTGACTTGACAGTCACTACTGCTCCCACTATTTGTTCATGTCATTCTGGTTGAAATGTCTGAAAACTGATATGTTGTTTTCATATGAGAGTTCACTTTTCCCTCATTTAGTCTCTAGACGCACGTCCTTTCCTTCTCTTCGTCTCCCTTCCCTTCTCCCATGTGATCTGTCTCTCAGGAACATTGTCTTTCACTCCCAAAACTACTACTACTGTCCTTCACTTCCTCCTTTCAATCTGAATCTCCATGTTCAAGTCAAACTTAATGAGTTGCATCACCTCCTTTGTTTAGAATGAAAGGATGGGATCATCAGGTGTGTACTTGTGTATGTCTGCCACATCCACATCATTATTCTCATGATTAAATGATCACCAGGACATTGGATTGGGTAAAGTGGACTCTGGCGGTAGCATGAGCCTTCAGGAAGGTAAGGATGATTTTCTATTTTTTGGTAAAGGGAATACAACATTGCAGGCCTTTTCATGTGGTACATACGAGAGATAATTAGCCTTATGTTACTAGCAGGATTAAACGGCGTAGGTCCGTCTATAAGAGTCATGCGTATGTATTGATTGCCACACACAGAAGACAAAAGTTGTTGCAGGCGGCGTGAACAGTTGCTATGTTATTGTTGTTGCTGCTGCTTCTGCTGCAAGGTTCTCTCTCTCTCTCTATACTGTCAGTTACAGCTGGATGATCCAATCATGAAATGCACAAAGCCGAGGGCTATGGAAGAGTTAACCCTGTAAATTACGTCATTATTAATAAATGGACATAGAATGGGCTTTGATCTTAAATTAGGTAGCGGGTTTTTATCCAATTTTCATGCCTGTTAAGACTCTTGAATAAACCCTTTCACATCGGTCTGTAATTAGAGCTTGAATGCATCACAATGACAGACCACTTTATAACTTGCTCTTATTCCTGTGGGATCTGCTAATTTCCAAATTTCCTCTGCCTATCCAAGAAAATTCTCTACGCCAATTCTCCTCTCATTTTTTTAATTGGGCTCCAGGTGAACATGTCACCGCTTGACTGACATGTTCCCTCGTAATTCATAGTATGCTCATAGTACGAGGTTTGTGCGTCGACTGTGAAGCTAGTAGAAGTATTGTGTGCAGCTTGTGCTGTCGATTCTGCCCCTTTAGTTCACCGTGTCGGATTTTGAAAGGGGAGCATATTATGAAGCCTTTCGCTTCCACATCCAACTCCATTTAGTAGCAGTCTCATCTCTGTTACTGACAGATTTGATCCGATGATTGAGCGTAGCTCCTTCAACCGTAAAGAATACATATGTAATGGAAAAAGGCTTGCGTATGCTTCGTTTGCGTGATAATCGGGGGTTAAACCTGCCCCATTTAACCGTATGGATGGAACCAAAGTCAGGAACCGGCTAGCAATTACAGGGGTGGACGCTTTCTCTTCACATCCCCTCCCACTGAACCTTTCTATCAAATAAATGCTGACCAAAAGGATCACTCCTTCGGGAGTTTGCTAAATTATTTATTTAAGTCTTGCTCATCAAGCTCGTCTCCGATGGAATTGACAGTTTGTGTAGTACATTATTGGTGAAATGTAGCTTAGGGGCTAGAGAACGTAGGGATTCTGTACTGAAATCTGATGCAGAGATATAATTGTCTCCCTTTGTAATTCTTGGGTGAAGTTTACTGAGAAATTTGGAAATGCGCTCAAAAGGTCTCATTGAAACCGCAAGTATTGGCATTACAGCATGAGCATAGCTGACACTATTATTCCCACCCAGTTGTATTTTATACATCAATGGTCCCTTGAATGCATCAATATGAACTTGTCAAAATAATGTTAAATAGAACCCTAATTACAGGCTTCCTGTATCCAATTCCCTCCCATTCTTTGTTGAATCTGTCTCAATGAATGGAGATATCTATAAAGTTTTCGTTTCCCCGTCCAAGTACGATAGAGCTGAACCAGTGGTGCTGAGAGTGCTGAGGCAGTATGAGATTTTAGTGGTGAAGAGCGTAGAGATTGGAGGAATGATTAAAATAAAATTGCACAAGTTTGTAGGAGCTGGTGTATGTACATTTACAGCTGTATACTGGACCCCAAGTTTACTTGAAGAAGCTGCTCAAGATAAATAAACTTGGTCCGAGTTGTATTTTGGGTTCATTTCTCAGCTATTTGCGTTGTTGGAAACTGGTGTGTGGGATATCCGCCGGCACTGTGAGAAAGTTACAATGAATTTTGCTGCTAAATATGAAGCTGCAGTATGCGGAAGTTTAAGGCAAACTGTGTACACAGAGTGTCCCATAAGTATCCTTCACCTCTGCCATGTGTTTTTCAAGTAGAGTTTAGTTATTATATATACTCTACAATTGAATTCAAAATCCCATCGACCGTCTCAGGAGCAATGGTAGAAAAAAGAGGCTACAGGGTGTGCCAATACTTTCTCACACGGTATCCAATGACCTTGGTCATTTCAGCGTCAGCAAATTCACAGTGGATTATTGAGTGAGGCATATAGTTTACCATTATTGTGACTTTTGCTTTTCAGTCACTATCCGGCCCCCACGAGCTTCGTGTGTACGAACAAGAGTGGTAAATTGAAGCCTAATTGTATGGAAACTGTTTCTGTAATGGTATTGCTCAAGTTTTTACTTCCGCTGAAGGTCGCTGTAGAAGAATACACACATGCAGAGCCTCTGCGTGACGTATGCGGAGCAATCGTAATGAAGGGAGTTGGTAGGACGAATGAATCAAGGAATTACATGTGCGAAATGGATATTAATGATGATAGGATCAAAATTATTTGAGTCATTCCAAGGTGTATGCATGCAGAACGTGTTTCAATTTGGAAACAAGCATTGATTCTACATTACATATGGGTTTCTCACTTCTAATAGAACCTCGGTCCATGAAAGCTCCATGTACACAAAGAATAAGAGTCCATTGCTATAGCTCCTTGTTGTATTACATTCAGATGAACCGCCAAGTTCTTGTGTTCTCCTGCAACAGAATTAATCCGCCACTACTACATACATTGAATACTAAGCTCATCGTAGTCCTTTCTATGTAAAGGGAATGAATAGCGGGAGCAGTTGCACAATCATGCTTGATTCATTTATTACATTCGTATATATATATACACACACATTCTCCAGGACTTAATCCAGCAAGAATTAATCTTCATTTCGGTATAACATCTGTGTAGTATTAGCGTGTATCGAACCATCCTCCCAACACCCTCAAATATATTGCCATGGTTCCCTACACAATTTCACGTCGTCGTCCAACTTCCTTTTAACTCCCTTGCACGCCCTAAACAGTCAAATGAATTTGGACTGAAAAACAAAGTGAATTCCTTATTATTACCATTGGGAAGAATGTAAAAGCCGCCGGCATAGGATCAAACATTATTATCATCGCGTGTCCCGTCCACTATGTCATATGGAACCCTATGGGTGATGAGACGCACAATGATGCTCAGAGTTACTTATACAGTTGGGTGTCCTTTGGAGCACGTCCCCGCCCGCAGAGTTGAAGCTTGTGTGTGAACGTCAGCCATAACAAAGAGAGGATATGGAAAGGTGCTCAAGTGGCTCCGGATGAATGGACTGAGAGTGAAAGCATGCTATGAGCTTGATGAGGCGCATAACTATGATTAACTAATTAGTGGCATTAAGTGTCTATTCAGCACAATGGATTCGTTATGGCTGATATTTCTATATGTCTCTGTTCTTTATCTGTATAGTATGAATTTCTGCACGTCACTCGGACCACGTAATGTCTGCCTGCTCAAGCTGAATTTTACTTCGATTGGAAAACTCTTGAGGTCGTATTCATAATGGTGGTCTTATTGGATTGTTGCATAGCAGACAAGTTGTCCCTGGCAATGTCAAATTTTTGCAACTAATACTCAGGATTCATACAACTTGCATGACAAGTAAAGCCATATTTTGGCATGGATGACCATTGGTAATGACAACACGCACTTGCTCCTCATGCCCATAATTAAGAATGTAAAGGCTGCTGACGGAACGGAATGGAGAACGCTACCGGGAGTCGCAGCAGCGGCGGTTGGTAGTAAATGCAAGGAGGCAGTGATAATAAAATGGGAAGGTAGACTGACGCAGACAGCATTGCGCCTTCGTGGTATGCGTTCCATTGTTTTTTTGCTCGCAACAAAAATTTTTTCCTCCCCGTCTTCTTGGTCTTCCTCTTTGCACTGCGTACGTATTTTTCCCCCTGTGAAAAAGGATGTACGATGTCATGAACAGAGGCGTACATAGAAAAAAGTCTTGTGTAAAGTAAAGGGAGCAGTACAAGTGTGAGTGTGTTGAGAAATGGCCGTATAAGAAAAGATGTTGCTCTTAAAGTCATTCATATTATGAGGTCGTATTAGCTGATGAGTTACATATGAGGCAGTCCTTGTCGTGAAGTAAGTTCGTAATGCATGTGTGCAAGTTCCAGAAGACAATGCTTTATGGTACATACGGTCTTGCAGTAATTTTTCTTACCCTCACAGGATCCCCTAGGTTGTTCGTGTATGGAGCAAATAAGATGCCAATGCCAGCCTTACGAACGGACATGTACACTCGCTGGATTTTAACACTACTAAATGGTTAATGGGTAACCTTACCAGAGTTCCCATGTACAGATTGGGTACACATGTAAAAAGGTTTGAACAAGTATGCCGGTTGAAATTGAAATTGTTGCAGACTGTCCGTTCGCAGAGAGAGAATATAGTGTGTGGCGTGTGCGTGGGATATGCAGGTGCGGGTTTGTGGGGTGGTGAGAGTGTGTGTGCCACTACTGTTGGAATGGCTAGAGACGAATAGAATACCAAGTTAGAGTAATGTGTATTTGTAAGGGCCGAAATAAGCTATATAGCTGAAGAAGGGTCGGCATTCCAGGGTATTGTCTTCTTGTTCTGCTTCAAGGGGACACATTCTTCTCGGGCCTTTACGAAGAAGAAGCTCTTTCTCCATATTTCCTTTTTCCACGGCTCCCTCGCCTGCTTCTCTCTCTCTCACTCCCTGCTCCTTCATTCTTCATCATCGTCTCAATTTCAATCTTTTCCTCAAGGGAAGTCAAGACGCTAACTCGTCATTACAAGAGCCTCCAACTTGTTTTGATCCTCATATCATCATTTATCACTTGTTCTGCCTCAGCTCTCTCTCTCTCTCTCTGTCTCTATACGCTTAGCCCTGGCCTCACTCACTCTTCTCTTCCACTTCTTAGTGCATTTCAAATTGAGTAAGTGACGCACATATACACTTGGATGCTCCAGCAGCAAGAAGTTTACGGTGTTACACCCCATGTCATGAACCTATCTACTACCTGCTGATTTTGCCAACTTATCTTTCCCTTTAAGTTTCAACCATGACTTTTACCTTCCCTCTGCCACAAGCACACTTGACTCTTCTTCGTGCTCTCTCAAGGCTCTTTATGGATGAGCAAATGTTCACACACCCACTGTGTCCGTCATTTGATAATTGAAGGAAAAATTACTCGGATCATCCAATTGTTTTCTCGTAAATTTCTCATGACACCCTCTCGCCTTCGCATGAATGTATGCAAGTGCCTGTGTGTGTGTTTATGTGTGCGGTCAGAGAAGACGAAGAAAAGGAAAACAATAACAAAAGAGAGATACTCACATTTGTCACCTGTCTATACAAACGGATTTTTCTTAACCTTTCTCATGTAACCAAGGAATCTTGTGTTTTTGGGCGAGAAGTTACATAGGACGAGATAAAAATGGATTTTGTAGTAAACATAGGACAAGTCATTTGTGAATGCTGAAAAGTGACTGAGTGGTGATTTGGGTAGGCGAGAGGGAAGACACTCAAGGGAATTTCTCTCCAACCAGCTCCTCTCTCTCTCTTAACTTGTTCCTGTGTGATGATAAGAGTGAAATAGACATTAAGATTTTATCTCAATGGATTCCTAGTCCAATCTTTTGCTTGTTTTATGGGTAATGGGCCGGCACGCACTATGTTATATGCGAAACATGGTGTTACATTATTGTATCTACAAGAGCGATAAACCCCTCTATCTCTCTTACTACAAAATCACTACTACTACTTTTACAAGGTGACGATCTTTTCACCAAGTCGACTTTTCTCCGAGCAATAACAACAACAACAACAACAACAGGATATTTGGGGATCAGAACTATCATTAGTCTACAAAAGCAAGATCCGTTTCGGCTACTTTCACGCTTCGATTCATATATCCGCTCAAGAGGGCTCAACCAGATAACAACAACAACTGTCGACACCTAAAAGAGTTGATCCATCTTCTCTACTCCTTTGTAAATAGGCCAATAAATGAATGTCTGGGACTCCAGTCACACGTGATGTAGTGACAAACGTAGGAGCCTGTGAGTACAGGGAAGAAATTCACTGTTGACCCCACCATATTGAAGATGCTCAAGAAGCACGAGACATGATGATGATGAAGAAGAAGAGACAGAAGAAGAAAAGAAATACCGAGGACAGGTGTTTGCTCATAAATATTGCTATTACACCTGCACTCTCTCTCTCCCTTTACGTACGTACGTCATGCCTCTACCATCGTTTCCCTTTATAACGCTTACAATTTAATGCCACGAATTCTTGTACACTACACACGTCATCATCCATGCATAAGTGTGAACAGACCGTTTTGAACCTGAGCTAATCTGCACTACACGTGGTATGTAAGATCAATTTGCCTCCAACGGAATCCATGATAGGGTTTCTCCTGATGTAGAATTATTGCCATTTTTATTAGTCCTTTCAGCAGACAGCGAGTCGCCAATGTTAATTTCCTCCGATTTTTCGCACATGCCTGTAAATGGCGACGACAATAAAGACCACAATAAGAGTTGCGCTAAGTGCTAAGAGAGAGAGAGAGAGATGATGGGGACTACGGGGAGTTGGTAATTGAAACTTTTGGTACACGCATAGGTTCGAAGAAGGGCTGAAGAAGGTATTAAAATATTTGTGTAGCTGGATGACGGTGGTGATGGTAAATACTTGAGATGATTGAGGGATTCATTAATCACAAAATATAAAGGAGAAAGCTCATCGATACGTTCAGGCCGGGAGGGAAGGAAGGTCTGGGTAAGTAAAACTATACAGCATCTTCTCTCCTTCTTTGTCGCTCTCATATATGAAGTTACTTTGGCTATGTAAAGACCACATTATGTCTCCTTAAGTAACACTGATTGAATGAGTGCTAATTCAAACCCTTCTTCACATCTATCTCTCAACCTCAAAGACACAAGGAACAGGAACAATGTTTCAAAGACCCCGTCACAACTGACACGCAGTAATCATACCAAGTTTTATATACGAGGTGCTATGTAAAACATCCACAAACGTGTCCCCATAAATACACCTACATTCCTTGGTTAGTTAGTTCTTACTAACAACAACAGCAAGGATATTCATTGTCTCAGATTTCATCAGTGTTTCCATCTCTGCGAGTATCTCTCTCTCTCTCTCCTCCGGTCCCCGTACTTGATGAAATGATGCGGACGAGACAAAAGTTTTAAAACTACCACACAACAACTACTACTACTTGTGCTAGATAAGTCCTTACAGATAGTGAGTAGATGGGCCTGGGCTCATATGCATGTGATGATGCATGTTAAATGAAGCCTTTCGTTACCCACATATCGATGAAGTAAAGTACGTAGGAACCCACATGTGATAGCACAATAGCTCTAATGTATATGCTCCTGCGGTAATAATAAGCATGCAGACATGACCAAGAACAGTGTTTCATTCAATCTAGTACAAGTATGTGATATTACTTGGAGTGTGTAATGTTGGATTAAATCCTCACTATCGGACTCACCTTATGCTCGAGTCAGATTGTGAATGGGCGAGGAAAGATGAGATCGTCACATTCTTTGCATTGCTACGGAACGTGTGAGTGAAACAAGACTGCTTGCTTTAAGCTTAGTGTATATATATGTATGTACTTGTGACTAAGAATCTGTTGGCAGTTAATCGCTTCCCTTTCTCTCTATATAACCCTACATCCCTGGTGTATTGTTGTTGCTGTTCGTAAAGCTCATGAGGCGAAAATTTGTCCATATGGGACCTAACGAACCTCACTGGAGATGGAGTAGTCTTTAGGAGCGTGTTTGACAAGGCGGTAAAGAGCGAGAGATGAAGGTCGAGTGGAAAATTGCAACGTGTCAACAATTTTGCTCTCCGTCACGGGTCGTCCCTTTTTGTGGTTATATCCCTCCGCCATTGGGATATGCTCAAGTGTTAACTTGCGGACACCCCTCACACACTCCCTATTATCGTGGAAGTAACAAACCGGTCCTTCATTAAATATTTTGTAGGGTCATTTCACTGCATCTGATTAGAAATTGGCAGTAATGGTCATCCGTTAAGTACTAGCAGCAGATGCGCAAATGGAACCGAATTTTGACCTCTTTAATGTATTTCAAACTTCCGGCACTTGCTCATCATCCATGCAATTTGCCACACTATTCATGCCCACTCTTGACTGTACTATTCAGCCGAACGTAATCAATACTGTGTAAGTTTGTTGTGCAAAAGATTATCGAGAGATTTCCCCTGTTTTCGTGCGTCCAATCATGGCCTTTGTCAGTGAGTCTCCAATTATAATCTTATTGCAACAAATGGAGGGAGCTCATTGTTATGCAAAAGGCGTTCACACAGACCCTTTAGGAGCATCCGTCTGTGGATTCTTTGCACAACTTTTCACATTTTCCTCATTATCATTAGAAAAATTTGCGACACACGGAAATCATCCTATGGCACCCTACGATTTCCAGAAATAGCGTTTATAATCATTAAAATCAATTGAGAATCTACTTAGAAATTCAGTGCGGGCGCCGTAGCCATTATTATTATCGTCATCATCATCCTGTTCTCTTACATGACATCATTAATGTCGCATAGAAAACCTGACGGAATAAATTTAAAGACGCTCTTCCACAATATCCACAACTTGTCTGGCCCAGTTTTCCAATTTCAATATAACTTTTAGCTTGACGCTAATATTTTATAAGTTGTAGCTTTAATTAACTTTGTA
>JAQIWI010002669.1:0-11799 GCA_034698825.1 Deuterosminthurus bicinctus | reverse complement strand
ATAGTTGTGAGGAATTCTATAGGAAAATCAATTACCATTCACTAATAGTTAATTAGGCAGTAATAATTCAATTAAAATCCTCCAT
This sequence comes from Deuterosminthurus bicinctus, assembly GCA_034698825.1. NCBI lineage: Eukaryota > Metazoa > Arthropoda > Collembola > Symphypleona > Bourletiellidae > Deuterosminthurus > Deuterosminthurus bicinctus. The sequence goes on along the minus strand of JAQIWI010002669.1, from coordinate 11,714 downwards.
TAAACCCACTAAGTACTAAGTTTGTGCAATTAAATAAAGGGAAATCCAGTTGACCACGATCTGGCTGCATGCTGCAAGCCTGTTTAGTATGCCCACAAGACTCTATGGGACTCACAACAACATCAGTGTTCTGATTATCATAAGTAAATTAATCTTCTCTAGCCATTATACTTCTCACACGGCGAGCCAGCCGGGTGCAATTAATCTTGAGTTATTTATTCGCAAATAAGAAGAAGAAGTGCAAACGAGTGTGGAGATCAGAATTGCTCTCTCACTCAGGCTATTGTAATGCGCTTTATACAATGGCTGTTTTTGAAGGAGCAACTTGTTGCTTGCCATCCTTCTCAGCATCATACCCAAGATCGCTCGCTCAAGATGCTGTAGTTATGCATGTTGATGATGATGATGATGATGAGAGGTATATAAAATGATGTTACAGTAGTGGTGGAGCCGTATACGAGAATTGATAGCCAAGTTAATCATGCAGTGTGAGTGTAAGGTTAATAATATGAAATGATTATCATGATCATTCGCATGCCTTTCCTCGCTATGTGTACTCAGCTGCGGTACTTGTGCATTGCATATTGATGGATAGAGCAAGGAAGGTGGTGAATTTTTCCCCCTTTAGATATTTATGAAGTGTGATGAGGAATGACGTAACACTGCGCTAGTAACTTAACCCTGAAGCCTGTTATATCGTTGGGTAATAACAACAAGACATAAAGGGGATAGGCTGAGCAAGCATGGGATGCTAATAAGGGAATATAATCATCATCATCATCATCATCATCATCATCGCTTTTAGCCTTGTGTGCTTCACAAACTTACACGCTTTTATATTCCTCATGGAGGAGGACGTAGTAGTGGACTACTATTATTGTTGTTGTAGTAAGTGGATTCCTTAAAAGTAGTTTATTATATATTTTTCTCCACGGGCTGATTACTACCCTGGGCTCGGGTAAATGTGAGTCTTCATTTTCTAATCTTGACCTTTAAAATAATATTTATTTTGGGGCGGAAGTTGAGAAAAGAGAGGATTTATTAGCTTGTGAGTGAGCAGTTAAAAACTGTGTTATCTTTATGCGGTGATTTATGGGGCTGTGGAAGTCATTGCGAGTCAAGTCATTGAGTAGGAAGCCATTTAGTCATTGAGTGGGAAGCCATTTAGTCATTGAGTGGGAAGCCATTTAGTCATTGAGTGTCACCAATTCGGGAGCGCAGTCGGGTCTGCGCGACCCTCTGGAATAGCGCCCACCGTGGTCTTTATTTGGGTTTGGGTAACTGCACGGGAGCTTAAGCTAATTTTCTGAAATTATCTGCGTCATATTCGAGTAGAATAGTCGTGAGATTTGGATAAACACTGGCGGATTGATTTGCTACCATTTATTTCAGTAGCTAAACGATTACCGATAAATTGTCTTCGGGCAGTATTTGCTAACGCCTTAGTTTTTGATATGTGGACTTAATAATGAAAATGTCAGAAGATGTAATATTATTGTTGATTACACTCTGAGAGCTTGATTGATATTGATGAGAATGTCTATAAGCTTTAATCTTTCCGCCCTGATAATGAAATTTAAAGGGATTATAAAGGATTTTGATTGTAATTAATCCAGCCAAAGGTCAATGTGAGAGTTACGCAGTGTGTGTGTGAGAATTGAGAATCAATTCAGTCCAAGTATGAAGACATCTGAGCTGTTCGATTTGTTCATGTAAGCAAGAGAGAAGGAACGAAGGCGGAGAGATTTTTGGGAATTCGGCTTTTGTTACCATGGGACAATTGACAGTGTATTTTGTAAGATTAATTTGGTCGTTAGAACGTTTGACGAGGGGTGATTCCTAGTAACGTGGATAAGAGCTAGATGAATGCGTGTTTATTGAGCCATGGAAACTGTGAAGTTGAGGCAAGAAGGATATGAAAACAAGGGGAATTTCCCCGTATAATTTATTAGTGGTATCTTCTCTAATGTTGTGAATGAGATCGGGAAAAAATTGAACAAGATAAATGAAAGCGGCTACAGATAAATTTACCTGGTTGTAAGGGAACTGGAGGATTTGTGATATGATAATGATGACTCAAGTTCTACGCGGAATATTGATACGATTTATTTAATCTTGTTGAAGCCATGGTGATGATGCTTAATGGATTTCCATGGTCGGATATTCATTGGGATGAGAATAAGAGTCAATTTTTTCTAAAGGATTTCCCTTTGGTTGTATTTGTAGGAGCGCAATCCCGGAAGCCCCGAAAGCTCCCAAGTTCCGCCGGGGAACTGGACTGAAGGATAAATGGCGTGAGTCATGGAGCAGTAGCACGAAAACGTTGGCCAAGCCAGCAGCAAGTATGGACGACGAGAATCGGCTTCTTCGTTGGTTTTCTCTCAGGAAAAATCAAACAAATATTGAACCACCGGGGTCAAGTTCGAGACACAGCACATTGCCACTCTTGAGTGAGGAAGATCTGAAGAGGATCAGTTATATTGAGGATGAAGAAGGCTACTGGCCTCGAAGGACAGTCCAACCTCCGTCATTACCTCCACCTCCATCAGATCTTAGCCCCGAAAAGATCACACGGCGTCACATTGTAGCCGCCATCGTCCATAGTGAGAATTCCTACGTGGCTGCACTTCAACGACTAGTCAATGTAAGCCCTTGATACATGTCAAAGACTATATCTCTGAAAATGACGTAACTAATAATTTATGCCGAAATGCTTTAACAATTTATGTGGGATTTGCACACAACATTTTTATTAGGAATACAAAAAACCACTGGAACGCAGCCATCCTGCCATTCTGAGCCATTCAAAAATCTCCTCCATATTTCACCGAGTTCCTGAAATCCTCCAGTGCCACTCGCTCTTCCGGATCGCCCTGGCAGAATGCGTACGACGTTGGGATGCGGACGAGAAGATTGGAGATGTCTTTGTTGCTTCCTTCTCCAAAAGCCTAGTCTTGGATGTCTACTCAGAATTTATTAACAATTTCGGCTGCGCCATGGAAACTGCCAAAGTGGAGGCGAGGAGGAAGAGTGCATTTGCGGACTTCCTCAAAGTCAAACAAATGACAGCTCACGATCGACTGTCCCTTTTTGGTCTCATGGTGAAGCCTGTGCAGAGGTTTCCACAGTTTATTCTCCTCCTTCAGGTACGTACATATTAGACATGCCTTGAAATTTTTCTCCCTTTTTCCATTCCCTATACATATCCAGCGCCCGTCAATCCTCTGCTCTGCTGACTTGGCCCATGTATCATCGGGTTAAGTAAGCAAAAACATTTGATTTGACAGTAAGGAGAAACGTATAGAGGGGGAATATTAAGGGAAATGATTATGAGACGGTGGGTAAGTTGGAAGAAGAGGATTGACGCAGCTGTGCAATTACAAGCCTCGCATTTGTTTGTTTTTCAGTTGTTGAGAAAAAGTATAGGTTCTCTAATGTGAGTGTGTCTTGTTGGTTACATAGGATTTGCTGAAGCACACCCCCAAAGATCATCATGATCGGATGTCACTGCAGCTGGCACTGACCCAGCTGGAGAGTTTGGCAGCGATGTTGAATGAGCGGAAGAGGGAGTCGGAGCAATATCAGGCCTTCCGCGAAACAATCAAGTCTATCGGCGGTGGCAAGTTTGTTCTCTTACGCTCCATTGCGGACGATCCGAACAGGATCCTCTTGCGGCAAGATGTGGTCACTCAGTTGGAATTCGATAGCAGTGGGGCGGCCGTCGCCAAGTCCAAGTCAAGAAAATTACTCCTACTCAATGACATGCTCATTTGTGTCGCACTAAGTCAGTCAAATAGTTCAGATCAACAGACTTCGGCAGCAAGTTCCTCATCATCAACAGCAGCAGCAGGGAGTGAGAGTGGGGGGAATAACAAAGTGGAGAAAAGTGTGTTTAAGTGGTCTTATCCGGTGAGGGATGTTGAGGTGGAGGATATTTCCATCTCCCCCACCATGTCTCGCTTCGTTCATGGTGGCTCAACTGGAGGGAAGACTGGGAGTTTCAAAGGGAGCAGTAGTAGTGGTCCCAACAGCCTACCTGAAGTCCCCAACAATTCTTCAATATCCCTGCTGGAAGAGATGCAGAGTTTGATGCATGACTATGAAGTACTCAGCCGGATATTAACACTCGTGTCATCACTCAAGTCAGCTTATGAGGGACTGACGGAGGGCTCCGTGAAGGAGCTCATGCTGGAAATTCAACACCAGATCCGCTGTCGGGATGAACAAATCTCATACTTTGACTCATCCTGTCTCACCCTCCTACTCGGCACAGGAAATAATAGGGACAAAGTCGTCTTCCAAATGCACAGCCCACAGGCGAGGAACGAGTGGATTGAAGAGCTTCGTCTGGCTCAGTTGGCATTAGACCCGAACAACAGTCCCTCTTGGGACATCCCTTCTGAATCTCCTTATCCTCCCCACAAGTTACCTCTGTTTGTGCGCAGCGTAACTCTGACCAAGTCACCTAATAAGGCCACGGTACGTCCTGTTCTTCGTCAGACATTAACATGAATTATGCTTGATAGAAAAATAACAATGAGTTATGCTTTCAAGCATCAAGATAAATACAAACAATAATGGATGCTTTATTGTAAATCATTACAGGTTAAGTGCGGCTGCTACTTCACGCACACTTTTGTCAGTCCTACCGGTCGTTCCAAAATCTTGGACTACCTCTGGGTGAGTTCCACAGATGGAATGTCCAGTCATGTAACAGCTTTCCGGGCACAGCAGAATGCACTGAAGGAAGTCTCGTCCTTTGATCTGGTGGAAGAAAAGGTCAATGACTTGCTCTTTGTCAATGGTTACGTCTGGGTTGCTACCAAAAGTCGAAAGTAAGTGGTTGTTATGAGAGCAAGTAAAATCATTTGGTAAAAAATATACGAAGCGATTGTATAATGGAAACTTCTGGATTTATTTGCAGAATAATGACATTCGATCCAGCCGACCCGGACAAAGGCAGCGTGAGCTCGTACCTATTAAGCGATAGTGTGCTCAAGTTGACCCAATTCGAAAGCAACATCTATGCAGGTCTTGCAGATGGAACATTAGCTGTCTTCACTGATCGAAGTCCTGAATCACTCAAGCCGGCACACCTCATTAAAATCGGCCAAGAGCGAGTTCGCTCTGTTTTCGGCTCCAAAAATCACGTATATGCAGCTTGTGGCAATGCAGTAGTGTCCATTGATATCAAAACGCATACGATTGAAGTAATAGTCTTTAGAATAATAACAAAAAGCTTTTGATAATATCTCTTAGTGTGTGGCTTTACTAATGTTTCTTGATTTCACAGAGAAACGTCGTTTTGAATCACCACAATGGACCCATAGCCCACATGACCTGCTCAGGAGTGGGCCTCTGGATCACAACTCAAGACAGTGGCACAGTCTGTTTGTATCATCTGGAGTCATTACAACATTTGCAAGATGTCAGCGTCGCCCCCAGCGTCTACCGAACAGTACGGGATTCATTCAGAAGACAGGAGGGTTGTTATGTTACATGCCTCACCGCACACAAAGGTTGGCTGTGGATAGGAACCAACTTGGGTGTCATCCTGACAATCCCTCTACCGAGACTTGAGGGTGTTCCTATAATCAGCACTGGAAAAGCCAACGTGTCTTATCACGGCTATGCAGGCCCTGTATCCTTCCTCATGCCTTTAACAAAGCCAGCAGTTCATTCTAATGGGACGAATAGGCATTATCATAATCATCATCACCAACAACAACGTCAGAAAGAAGAGCCATCATCACCTCCTCCTCCGGTACCTCCAGAAGCATCACCACCACCGACTGAGAAAACAGCTGAAGGGGACAAAAATATACCGACAAATAATTCGGATGAAAGCTTGGTGGAGAAGGAAACTGAAAGTGATTGTGTTAACAGTAGCAGTGATCGTGTCAACAACAATAATGCCATTGTCGATCGTCGTAGTAACAGTGCCAGTAGTAATAGTAGTAGTGTGAGCAGCAAAAGTAATAGTCCAGCTCAATCAGCAGCGGAATTAAAAGAAGCTGGAGATAGTCCGCACTCCTCAATGAGTCTAACGAGGACATTAAGTGACACTGGCTCGGTGGGTGAGGGGAATTTGAGCAGCAGCAAAACTCTGGTCGTCCTTCGTAAAAAGAATTCTCGGGATAATGTTTTCCTTCGCAACTGCAAAACTCTGCCACGCGGAGGTCCATTGCCGTCCAATCTACGCTTCAGCATTGACTCAGATGTGTACGGTCTCTATGGAAATCTGATCAATGTCCGTGGACTGGAGGATGAAGGCCGATTCGTGGATCCCTTGTACGACGCTCTTCGCCGAAGTGATCCGGAGTTAGTGGCATTGGACTCTAAAATCAGCACTTTGGACCGAAGAATGAAGATGCGGATGAGTCGGCCGCGCTCTCTGGACTTGTCCAATTGGAGTGTGGACTCGAAAATCTCCGCCTCATCCGATGAGAGCGTCGGTGCTCGGAATAATAGTCCAGCAGATCCTGTCATCGTTCCCTCTCAAGACTGTCAAGTCCCACCAGTTTCCACCGATGTCAACCCACAAGGCACAGGGTCCAAAAAGACCCTTGGTCAGAGGCAGAACAAGAACAAAAATAAAAATGGTGCAGAGCGGACAGTGATGGTCGTCGTGGGTGGCAGGGGTTACTTGAACCTGAGGAATCAACCCGTGGACCATTTTGTCAATTGTGACACTAATAATTCCGATAGTTGTACCAGTAGTAAGCACTATGCTCATTTAACTGTATGGCAGATGAAAACTTAATATGACGTTAGCGAGATGATCAATCAAGAAGAGTGAGAGAAGATTTATTATAAATATAATTTTTGTATCTATTTTGTAATTAACCTTGAATGATTGTTGAGAGGATTAGTTATAGAGCAAGATTTGTTTTTTTTATTCTCAACACAAATCATTATTGTCAAGATTTCCTAGGGTGTTCAGGCAGGACTTGTCGCTTCTTCTGTCTGTCCATCTATTTTCCCTGCAAGTTTAAGAGACGACAGAGATTATTTAGCCGAATTCTAATAGAAACTTTCCTTCAAAAAATCGTGTTCTTCCAACATTGTTGTTGTAAACAGTTTCTCTTTCTCTTCGTTCGCATACATTTCCCACATTTTTCTGTGGGTTCACAATAAAAAAAATGAGTTTTAATATCCCATCAAACTTTCTGTCTGTGTGCAAGTATTTCAATTTGACCTGTAAAAGCGGCAGTCGATCCATTATTGCATTCCCTCAAGCTTTCACGTATGAATTCCATTGAACATTCTTCCCATTGATTGGAGATCAATCTAAGCATGATTCCAAGCAACTGTGACATTTTCATTCGCGCTTCAGATCAAGCTTACTTGGCGGCTGGCATTCTGGACAACTGATATCCAAAAATTCACTAAAATATGAAACAAAAATGCACGGAAATCAACGTTTGTTTACTCCTTTGTTCATGTTATGTCTACCATAGAGCGACATTGATTTCAATGGCAAAGAGCCTGATGACATGGCGGGAGGTTTAAACATTCATTTGGTCCACCACGACCAGAATTACTAAATCTTTTGGCTTAATGTCATTTATTAATTAAATTAGGCTTAATTTTATATTCAAATTACACCAAATAAGGCCACCCAAATAAATTCCCAGTCGTACTGAAACTTTAAGAAGAGTCTCACTGCTCGTAACAAGGTTAGTAAAATTTAAGATGACATTTTAGATCGTATTATTTCATATTTTCAAAAGCAATCAAAAGTTTGGATTTCTACACATATTGTAAATAAATTGTAATTTTAGTTATCATGTATGAATGAAATTTCCAGACTCAAAAGGTTGAAAATCACGAACTGTGGAAGAGATTGACGCGGACGAGATTATTTGGCTTGAAGAGGGATTTAAGGAAGCGTGACGGAGCGATGTTGTTTTTGTGCCTTTAATTTCTCATTTCCGCTTGGAAAGCATTGAGCTAGGGATAAAGACAGAGGGGAAGTTTGTTGCTGGAAAAGATTAGGGTGGTCCGTGAGGATGCCGGTGTGTGAGTTTTGGAGTAAGATTGCCATGAAGAAGTGTATCTTACATTTTTATTCACTTTCAGAGTGGCAGCTTGACGGTGAAGGATCGCGGCAGAATGAATCAGAATAAATCCGGCCTTATTTCTCTTCCATTATTGGATTAAAGCCATTTGGAATGTGCGTTAAGTTAGCAGGAAAACTGACTGATACTCATCGAAGGGGAATTTTTGGGTGGCTTTAAATTTGACATGATGCACATCGTATCTGCTGGTCTTGCGGAAGAAATTTCACCGGAAGTTGCTGCTGCTGCTGCCGATGGCTTCCAACCAGTTGCCAATGACACTTTGTCCAAAGTACGATGGCTTTTAGGTAAGGCTACTTTTTGTCTCATTGTTATTGTTGCTATAACTCGAGTTTGATTTTATTTTGGGGAATCATTTCAGATTACGTAAATGTAGACATCGATTATGCGCGCTGGTTGAACTGGCTTTTCACACCTATCGTGGTGGCCTTTGTCCTTCCGGCTATCATCCTTGTGTTTCTCTACCTCAGCTGCTTCTTCCTCTACATTTATAAATGGCATAGGTAAGGAGGAATGAAGCTACACAAGTTGCCTGTAAATGTTATAGTAAGGGAGTTGATTTATATTTGCGTTTCATTAAAGGCATCGCTTGATCGAAGCTTATGAGCACGATTTTTGGCAAGGGGCCAGGAAGACTTTAGCTGCAGCATGGGATGCTCAAGGTTGGATATGGCATGGTGAGTACAATTTAAACCAAAAGTTTTCCTTTCAGTTTTCAAGAATCACCGAGGCAAAATATTTATCTTGTGATGATGTGACGAATGGATGTTTAGGTTACGAAGTAAGCGGGATCGAAAATATACCAGACGAAGGGCCAGCTTTGATTTTATATTATCACGGAGCCATCCCCATTGACTTTTATTACTTCATCTCCAAGTGCATCCTTTACAAAGGAAGACTAATTCGTACCGTTGGAGACCGCTTTCTTTTCAATATTCCCGGTATGATTTCATCTGTTATGGCACGTCCTCATATACCACGCCTCTCCCCAACTTATTTTTCTGTGGATATTTACAGGATGGTCTCTACTAATGGAAGCGTTTAAAGTGATACCGGGAACTGTACAAGTGTGCTCGAGTCTGTTAAAAGAAGGTCATTTGATGGCAATCGCACCAGGAGGTGTCTACGAAGCTCAGTTTGGTAGCGAGTACTATAATCTCATGTGGAAGAATCGCCGAGGCTTTGCCAAGGTTGCCTTGGAGGCTAAAGTGGTCAGTGTGGCAGTACTAGAAGCGACTCTTGAGGGGAAATTGGAAATTTTTAATTGTTTTTTATATCTACTTGCAGCCGATTATACCAATGTTTACAAAGAATCTTCGCGAAGGCTTTCGATCTGTCCGCTGGGGAGCAACGTTCTGGCATTGGCTTTATGAAAAGACAAGGTTCCCTTTCGTCCCAATTTATGGGTGCTTTCCGGTCAAATTAAAAACTTATGTGGGCAAGCCAATCCCATATGACCCGGATGACACGCCAGATATATTAGCTCAAAAGGTACTCATTTTTATTTACCACTTGTTCACCTTTTCACTTACCATTTGTTTCCTTTCGCACTTACCATTTTTTCCCATTTTCACATCCCATTCGTTCCCATTTTCGCTTATCATTTTTGTTCCCATTTTCACGTATCATTTTTGTTCCCATTTGCACATATCATATGTTCCAATTTTCACTTCTGAAACGGGACTCACAGGTGCATGATGCTGGTCCAAATGTGAGTCTCATGATGTGTCACAAATTTGTTTTTTTCCAGGCAGCCAGAGCAATAGAAGGATTGATCAAGGAGCACCAAAGGATTCCTGGAAGTATATTTCGTGCACTTTTGGAAAGATTCTATCACCAAGAAGCGAGCAAGTCTGTATAGACACAAGCGTTTTTGGTTCAATTGCAGCATGAACATCATCTTATTTCGCATTTAAATGGCACGCCAGCCAGCGTCACTTGTTGACTTGTGACGCAGATTTTTTTCTTCTCGCAATCGCAATGCCAGCTGATGTGTCGATAGTTATTATCATGCAATTGCTAATGCAAGATTCAATTATGAAACAATCTAATGCTTTAAAATCATGATTAAATTTGTAAACTACATGTTGATGGAATCGTGACTGTATTGTTGGGTAATCTCCCTTTTCAGTCTTGTTAAGTATTTGTTGGTCAAAGTTATTATAGGAATATTGTGATGTTGAGAATACACGTCATAGGTTATTAGGAGGTTTAGCTCTGCGATAGTATTTATGGGTTGTGATTTTTTTTTGTTAATTATAATAGCGTTTTATATAATTCCGTTGCTGTGATAACCAGTTCTAATTATGTGTTGTACACCTGAAGGATACTTTAGTGAATTTAAGTAATAATAATAAATGGGTTGCCTTGTGTTTTCTATGGTGACGGTTCCGACGTTAAAGACGGTCCAAGAAATTAGCAAGTTTTGAGCTTAAAACTCCAAGACTGACAGAAGATGATTTATTACTGCATATAGCATTGGAATTCCACACAGTTTCAGCCGATCTATAGCGATCAATTTGACAGTCTACTAAGGAGGGAAAGGCCTCTGCACTACCAGGAGAAAGAAGCATGGCCCAGATCGATGGACAAGGGTGGTTACAGAGTGATAGTAAAAATGACAATGAAGCTACAATAATCTCGCTAGTAAGCTTAAATTCTTCACATGAACATGAACAACAAGCTGTCTACGAAAAGACAATGTACTTCATTACCCTCTCAGCTAGAAAGAACATAATAACAAATCATTATATTATTACTGAAAGAAGAAGAAATATATATAGGAAATGACGTCAGTTCTTCTATCGTTGTGCCGAATGTAGTACTTGTAAAAAGTCTCACCATTTATATGTCTCACACACACTTAAGAATATAATTACATTAATAATAGTAATTCAATCAATCAATATTATATTTCACATGCTCCAGCCTATTACATGTTTTTTTTTCAAAAGTGTTCAAGGTTCAACACGGATGAGCTCCACATCAAAGATGAGGGTCGCGTTTGGTGGAATTACGCCGGGATGACCTCGTGGTCCATATGCGTAATCCGGGGAGCAGGTCAACTTTGCTCGTTGGCCCACGCTCAGCTATAGACACATTCAAGACCACACAAACAATTAGCATACAAAAATTTACATTGAAATTCCCTTAAAATTTGCAATCGAAATCCCCTTAAAGTTTGCAATAAATTCCCCTTAAAGTTTACAATCCTACTGTCTGAGTTCAAAATTGACCCCTCTGAATTCAAAATTTTAGGTGTCTCAACAATAACAAAACTGACCTGGGCAACACCCTCATCCCAACCCTTGATGACTTCTCCTTTGCCAATCTTAAACTTGAAGGGACTTCCGCGGTCTCGTGATGAATCAAACTTCTTCCCGTCCGTGAAGGTACCAGTATAATGGACAACCACAGTCTGACCCGTCTTTGGGAAAGTCCGACCTGTAAATGTCACCATGACATGTGAAATCTTTTTCAAATTCTATATTCCTCACCCAGCAATTACTTTTGCACGCAATGATATCCAAGTATTTCATACACAAATTAAAAATTTACCCTAGGCTAATTATTTATAAAGTAATAATTATGCTCATAAAATTATTTATAAAGTAATAATTATGCTCATAAAAT
>JAQIWI010002668.1:0-11804 GCA_034698825.1 Deuterosminthurus bicinctus | reverse complement strand
CAAGCTGGCATGAGATTGGCCTATCCATTTAACATTACATTGATTTTAAATTAAATAACAAGGTAATTCTTTAAGCTGAGCAGGACTGAGACAGGGATGAAGTAGATCCTGTTGGGACAAGTTCCACTGGGGAGGTTTTATGGTGTTGACAAACATTAGTTCAATTTGTCACTGACCGTACACACAACTTGTTAATATTCTTGTTGATGGCACATTACCTGGATGAGTAAAGGAGAAAAGTTAGACGGTTCGTTAATCATACAAACTCCATTAGATTTTCAATTATTATTAGACCTCACTACAAAACCTTCTTCGTACTCTTCCCTTAATTTGAGCCAACATGCAGCTGTGTGAGCTTGAATACTGCTGCTGTAAGGATTTTGATGAATCACCTCACATTCCCGAACAGTTATCAAATTACCTCGTACGCGCCGTGGGATCCATACAGCAGGAGCATTCTCTCAACTGGCGTCTAATAGTCTACAGCGTGCCTTGAGTTCATTTTGATTAACCGCTCTAGGCCCTTGAGGAGAACCCTTGAATTATCCTGTTTTTTTTTCTCATAATGAACGCCTTTGTATACACGAGAGACAGAGAGAGTAACATTATTGTCATCTTTTGTTTTTACTGCGGAACAGAAAATTGAGTCATTCTCTGCTGCACTTTACATGCCACATCAGCTCCTAAATTGCTCCTAAAAATTTGTCAAACAACTCTCGTAATAGTCCGGAGTTAACATTCCAAGGGGAATGTTGGAACGGTAGACGTGGAAAGTGTGGGGAGACACGGAAAGGCTTTCCCAGAGAGATGACGAGAGGATGATGGAGTGGATGAAAAGGTATTAACATTCCAATAGACATAATTCCCTCCAGTATCTTTCCTCACACACAGAGACAGGCAGGCTGTAGAAAGGTATTTACCTTCATGTATAGATAGTGATGATGACGATCATGATCGGCTCCCTTTTTGTCCATTCATTCAGAAGCCGCAATGTGTGAGCCTGAATAATTTCAGGTGTTACAAATCAGTGTACACAGTTGTTACATTGTGAAAGGGACTCTCTGTATATGAAATTCCGATCTGCTTGATAAGGAAATCAATGAGAGATGGGGCCTCACAGAGGAAATCTACACCACTGCTGTGATGGCACGTACATATTATTAAGAAAGACAAGCGATCATCAAAAGGGAGAATGCCGTCGTCGTCATCACCATCCACATCCACGCTCCATGTACACACACACACACAGATGGTGGTCGTTCTCATGAGGGAAAACTTTCAATCTGATTTTATCCAAACACTATAACGCCACACAAAGAGTCAATAGTTATTATCCTTGTTACCATTATTATTATTATTACCAAATGAACATATCAAAAGCGATGAAAAATAATTGACACTTTTACTGCTACATAAAAATTATCCAACTGACTCGTTTCAGGTAACAAACGACTTCCTTAAGGCACCGCAAAAAAGTCAAGACACGACTAAAGAATTTGCATAGGGAATCGTTATTATTATTGCTATTGATTTAATGCAGCTATATTGACTATGGGAAGAGAGAGACTGTGTGGATGAATTATAGCCCTCGTCGACTCCTTTCATGAGCCAAGTTTTACGACATAAAAATCCATCATAATCGCCATCACAACGTGCCACGTAGTCTTCCGTCGGGAGAGAAAGAGCGAAAAGACGAAGAATGGGTGCGTTATTTACCTCACGAAATATTATAAGCATGCCAACGTACAATAACAACTGTCAGTTTAACTACATTCACCTTGTTCAATCTCGCTCCTGCCATTTCATGCGATAAGCTGAGTAACAAGTTACCCACGCCGCGCCAATCTTTTGTGTACCAACAACCGTCCCAACCCAGCAGGACAGGAACGTAATTGAGGGGAAAATGAATTATTCTGATGACTATTAAGGCTATAGGGAGCAAGATGAAGCTGACATGTTAGACAGAGACAAAGGCACGCACCTTCCCAAAAACTCTCATCATCTCCAACCAAATTATGATTTGCATGGAAAAAGGAGGCTGTCCTTTACCTTCGTACAGACTGTATGCAAATTAAAGCCATATTAAATAGAAGGGGCTGAGTATTTCCCTCCTCGACAGTTTCTTTATTAGCATTTGTGTACAAATTATATAGCGATTGTTCCATGCTTGTTCTTCTTACGGCTACGAAACACACGAACTTGTATGTATCCACGAAATGTATACACCGGTATTATTCTATTTTGTACAAAATATAATAATTATAATACTTTTACTGAAAAGCTATAGAAATTAAATTAACAAATAATAATGATAATTATTACAACTAGCAATCTTTACAATAAAACTACACAAAAAACAACGACAACAACGACGATAATAATTGATGGTAAATTGCCATAAAAGGGCGAAGGGAGGGGCGTGACGACTAAAGAGTTAAATGAATTGTCTTCTTTTTCTTCCAGCTCATCCCATCTAATTCTTAATAATATCAGAAATGAGGAAATTGGTGGTTTTCTTGCTATTGTTGTTATTATTATTGTTGTTGTTGTTGTTGGCCATGATAAACGTGCTCGGCGGACTGCCCGCTCCGCTCCCCGTCAACCCATTAAGGATGAGCCCATTGGCGACACACTCCCCGTGTGTCTGGTTGTGTCGTCTCAGATCACAATTGCGACGGAAAACTTTGGTACAGGCGACACATTCATAAGGTTTCATGTCAGTATGCGTGAGGAGATGCGTCTTGAGATTGGATCGTTGGTTGAAAGCACGGGAACAAACGGGACATTTATGGGGTGACTCTTCCATATGAAGGATCTTGTGAACTGCCAGTGTTCTCGACTGACAGAATCCCTTGCCACACTCGGTACATTTGAAAGGCTTCTCTTTGCTGTGGATGTACCTATGGAAAACAATTGCAAAAAAAGACAAAAAGGATAAGACACATGAAATCATTAAATGGAATCAGAGAGGGGAATAGTGAGTGTGTATGTGAGAGAGGTAGAGCAAGATTCCTAGTACCACCACCATTGCGTCTGTCCTAACACATTTTATGACACCTGCTCCTCTTCTCCATAACCCTCCATATGACCACACACAGTGACCAGCTACTTACTTAAGTGCCAAGCAAGAATTACACTCACACTACTAAAACAAACCCAAACATTCACATCATGTATATAACCTTGAAAATTTATATATTGGTCATCCCTTATGTAGTTAAAACAAAAAGAAGCACATTAAACAGAGGCGTCATAAACCCATTGGACTAACATGGGGGTGAGCGAGTCAGAGGCAAAGAGAGGGAGGAAATCAGAGAGATAAGTACAAAAGATAAATGCCATTTTGCCCAAGAATTATATCCTCCACTTTGTACAAACACGCATCAAACTACACTCCCTGACTCTCTTTTTCTGAAATACAATACAGTTTCACCTTATACACAAGTAAAAATCTTTAACGATCATTATCATCATGAACATTCAAATATTTAATTTATGGGTGTTTTCATTACTACAGTATAGTTGGCTCATCATCATCACCATACGCCCAAATATCCTTCCCTTTTAAGTGAGCAATAGTACAAGCAGTTGCCGACTTTTACCGTGGACACATACAGCACAAAATCTGCAGGAAAAATCTACCGGCCTTTTACATCATTTCCCACTATCAACATCATGACACACACGGAGTGACACCCAAATTCACCCACCGCTCCTTTTATTATTTATTGACATTACCAATGACTACTCTTCCTCACTGCACTTGGCCCTAATTTATATTCACAACTACTACTAAAAGGTTTGGCCACAAGTCCCACTGTCTTTTACAACGTCCAAACTACACACATACTATCTGTCAACATCCTAAAATGCTACAGCCCACTCTGCGTCATAAAAGCAAAGACTTGCTGGTTTACACAGTTAAACACACTCACAGTACACACGGCATACTGTCTACTGCTTTGTGTAAATAATAATTCCTGTCCACGCGACGACGAGGATGAATGCTGAGAAAAAAGTGCCAATAAACAGAGACATACAGACGGACGGACGTGTGGGTGCCATGACTTGTCATCAGGGAGGATTATTGTAAAGCATTTAATGAGATGCATGCAACATGCGTATGCAGACAGAGACACACGCCCCCCGTATATATGTCTTGCCTTGGGGCCGAGGCAAGTATTGCTATTATTTAGTGACATCAATAAGGTACCTCAACATACATAAGACAGGTAATACAAACGAGAAGGACAGTTAGTGGCAGTTGTCACTGCAGGCGCTGAGCATGGAAATCTGACTGATTTGACTTGAAATTGCTACTGTTAAGCTGTGCAAATCCCATCCTATTATGGTCACTTTGAAATGCTTAGTCAGAGTGATCAACATATGAGGCACACTTATGGCTGTTTTTACTTGCTACTAGACAACAAAAAAGTCTCGACTACCTGCCTACTACAAAGACTGTAGTAGAAGTAGGAGAAGGAAAAGAAGTTCACTGTCCCTCAGGCTAATGAGTTTTACATGGTAATTATTATTACGGAGCATTCTGGGATGTAATGATATCAAGCTGAGGAGCTCAGCTTGAGCTCAAATGGTCCCTTTTAACAGACAATACCCTGTCTACCTTTTCAGCTGATGAACAAAAGGGAGTCTTTTACGGGAGAAACGGGAGCTAATTGGTGTTACACGAACAAGTGGTTTCACAAGACCCAACGAGCAGGATAATAATGTTTGAAAAGAAGTGGAAAATGAGAGGGTGCTGTGTTTTGGACGGAGGGTAGAAAAAATTCCTAGAATCCCACAAGCAGCCAGCAGGGTGCAAAATGGGAGGGAAGAATTTCGGTGGAAAAATAAACCAGTGTGGAATGAAAAGTTGTGTGCTTCAGACAGACCGAAATGAAGGGAGAAAAAGTCAAGAAATGATCAACTTACCGATGATCCCGCAGATGATCCTGTCTGCGGAAGGCCTTGCCGCAAATATCACAGCTATACGGCCGCTCATCCGTGTGCGTTCTCTCGTGGATCAATAAATTATAACTTTTGGTAAAGTGACGATTACAATATTTACAGATGAACTGCTTCTTTGGTCTCGAGCTCTTGGTGACGGTGGTGGTGTTGCTTGTGGGATGGTTATGATGCGGATGAGGATGCGCCCCGGCGGACGTGTGGTGGTGATGATGATGGTGATTATTATTATTCTGATGGTGGGCGGCTAATACTGCTTGAAGATGTGTCCCACTGCTACTGTTCAGCACTCCATTGAGACCAGGAAATAGTGCGGAGGTGGTGGGAAGTGCGGAAGAGCCAGAGGAACTCTTCATTAAACTTGGTAATTTGGTAACACTTAAATCCTGCGGCTGGCCGTTGGCTAATATGTTGCCGAGAAATGGATTGAGGTGGGCCAATTTCTGAATGTCTTGCAAAGAGTAGAATATTGACGGCCTTTGCATCTGCATGTAGTATGACGTGGCTGCCATAAACAGATTTTGCAGTGTGGTCGTATAATCTAAAGGGAAACAGAAAAGCAAAAACTGGAATTAAAATGTGTGCAAATTAGTCGAATTGAGCGAGACTTGACAAGATCGTTTAGATAATCCAGAAAAACTATCACATTTTGCCACTCAGTTACGACTTTATTGACATTGCCACTGAATTAAAATCACACATCAACGTTTAAATTATTATATAAGTTGGCCGGTGAAAAACTTGAAGAACCAGTTAACTTGTGAGCATTTGTATTTGGACATGAGCCAACTTTGGTAATTCCCTATCAATGATAAAGCAGACGACTGCGGGGTGATGGGGGATACAATGTCTCTCTGATTCTTTTTGGGAAATTCACTCCTTTTATGAATATTATTATTATGATTATTATTGTTAAATAAAACAAAAAAGCTATTGGGATTTTTACCAAGTGCATGTCCGGAAAGTCCACCGTTGTTGTTGCTGTTGGGACTTGAGGTAACCGTAGGTGTAGGACTGCCACTACGAGGACTGCTTGACGTAGTGGTAGTTGACGACGGTAGCTGAGCGTTAAAGTTCATGGTTGCTTCTGTTTCAAACTCTTGAGCTCAACTGTTCAGCTCACAGTAGTTTCCCACTTCACTAGTAGTTTATTCTCAAATATAGTCTCTTCCTTTTTTGTTCCACCGTAATGATCTTCCCTGCTAGCTGGTAGTATGCGGCTGTAATACACCCGTTGCATACCAAGTACCTACCAACCAAACTACCACACAACTACCAAACAACTACCAAAGGGGTCATAAGCTCCTCCGCCAGTCCAACAACAAACCTTTCTACTGCAATTCCCATTGGCTCCTGGCTCTTGAGCCCAAGGAGGAGTCGGAGGCAGGGGCATACAATGGTTCAGCAGCCCTTTCCTTTCCCTCATCTTCCTCTCTAAACAGTCAGAAGAACATCGGCCAAGCTCCCAGAACATGTTGCAGTAATCTGAAAGAGTGCAGGGACATCTACTGCAGCGGATTCCAACTTTTCTTGCCACATATGGGAACGGTTTAGCTACTCATCTTCTTCTCATCATCTTCCTGAAATTCGTGACAGTAATCTTGATAATCCTTAGAACAATCTCCTTGTCCATTTTTTCATCAGCCAAATGGTCAGCGTGGGAAATGCCCTTAAAGGATTCTACCGTGAATTATGTACCAGTGATTCGGAGGAGCTTGCACACATTTCATCTCCTTTCCAGCCTTTTCAGGTTCCAAAGACAATTCAATGTGCGTTGCATGTGTGTGATAGCCTTTTATGCTAATGGGAAATTCAAGCTGGGCCATCAAAAGAAGCAGAAATCCAGTAGAACAGGAACATGGTGGCTTTGGTGGAACAGGAACTGGTCCAGCTTTCCGCTGTCTTTTCATGACATGAACACACATGAAGTCCACACAGTTCTCCATCCACCCGAACACAAACTTTCCCTTCATAATTTAACGTCTTGAATTCTTTCATTAAAAGGCATACAATTAAATAGTTAGCATGGCTCCTTTGCAAAGGATTGAAGGAGAAAACAATGTGGGATTTTATTATGGATACCTACTTGTTATTATTAAGTGCATTCACAGGTTAAACGTCAATACTGCACTCGGCGCCATGCACCGGTCCTAGCCTCCGACCTCTAGGGCCAATTAAATTCGCTATGAGGTCAGCTGCAGATTATCTCTTATTACCAGTTCAGTGGGCTTTAAGATGTTAAACAATATTGGGTCCTTGATAATAATTACGCATTGCACTTATGCCTGCGCCAGCTTGTCCGGCGTCGCCAATTAACCCCTCGGCGGACCCATATGAGTATGTACTGTTTACCCTTTTTGGAGTAGTAGGATGAACATCTGAGAATTCAAACACTGGAGATATCGCTGGCTTCCGAGCGGTTGTCTGTCTGATGTGGCAATTATTACTGCCCCAAGTTAACCTTTTGTCTTTCAAGGGCTCCGCTTCACACGCGGCGGAATATGATCGGCTCATGTTGCACACATCAAGCAGGTAACACGCGTACACGTGCATTGGGATCTATCCCAGACACTCGTAGACACACGCAGACACTTGAGTTCCCACGAGCACATGGACAAAAGCTCATTTTCTCATAGACTTCAACTTTGTTGTTGATCCTTACCTGCTCAGTAATAAGATAAGTGTAATTAGAGAAGATCCGTCACTGGGAAATGCTTTGCTAGAGCCCTCTAGTGCACTATCTCCACACTGAAATTCAACGCCTGAAACCCTGTCAAATCTCACATTTCCCTTTGCATTTTTAATTTTAATTTTGACACATGGAAAATTAACTTGCAGAAATTATGGGATGGAAAAAATCAAAGCCCTTGAGAATGCAAATTAGTGGCGAACACTTTTGTTACTTGCCTCCAGGCTATCATTAGATTTACGTGGTTCATGCTACACTTTGACTTGTGTAAAATGTCATGTGCGGCATTGCAGTAATTTCACGTATGGAATTTCTGTTTGTTTTACAGCAGGAATTTATGTGTACTATGAGAATTTCACCTGGTGATTTACTAGTTGCATAGCTTGATTTTTTAGGCTTCCCGGCCGAAATGTTGGATATTTCAGGAGACAGGCAGAATTGGACTGTTGGTTAACTGGGTAATAAAACTTACCACAACCTACCAGCATTGAGATGAAATTCTCGATAGGGATTTCCCGAAAGTCAGCTTTCAAAATTCTGGAAAATATACAATGTGTCTCCATCGATTGGCTGGTTGAACTTGTCCTGCCGCAGAAATGTTTTCCGGGAAATCGTGCTCGCGAACTGTGAAAGAAATTCCACACCGCAGAAGTACCACCTGTAGTACAGAGATGTTAATTATTGCTGGAAAAATTAATCATATTGAACATGCAGTATATCACGAGACATTTGTATGCACAGTACTTCAATTCGCGTCTATTTTTGCTCCCAGCGAACATTCTGCCTCAACTTGGCTATATGCGGCTGACCACACGCAAAAGTCTAAAAAAGTAATTTGCAGGTTAGAAGCCCCCATGCAGATTGGAGAGCAAATTACTGCTCACTCACCTCAAAGTGCCAAAGAAGCCAGATCAATAATAACTCGGCCTATTATTATTCTTATGGCTCCACTTAAAATCCCATATCATTATAATTTTCCACTGCATTACCAAGGGTGTGGGCTTGGTTTCATTTAAGGAAGTTGAGGGTGTTTGTACGAAAGAGAGAGAGAGGGAGAGAGAATTAAGGTTCAGAGAAATCCTCTTAGTCCGATAAGGTTGCGCGATTTTGGTCATAATTATAAATTCATATATAATTATTGATAATAGCTAGCTGTGTGGTTTACACGGTAGCTTAAGCTTATTTAGATATGTTTGAAAATACAACACTCCTTGGCCGTGAGAGAGGAAAAGCAATGTAGGAGGTTACCCCAGAGGTAGTAATACTTTTGGGATATTGAACGCTATGCAGAAAAGAACATTGACTATGTGACTTGGAGAGCGTGAATATTACGCCTAGTTGTCCACATTGTACACACTTTGAAGAGTCATTGGATTTGTTGTTGTTGCTGCTGCTGTTGCAGTCCATCGTCGTCTCTTCATTCTTCGTCCAGTTCACATCAGCAACATGAACACGCAGCAGTGAGCCAAGGGAAATGAAAGTGAGTGTGTGTTTTCTATACAGAGGAGACGGCATGTATTACTTATGTATAAAAAAAGGTACACAGTGTGTGTAGAAAATAATGAGTTATTTGGAGAACACTGATTTTCTCAGGCCGAATCAAGAACTTTCCCGAAAGTACAACATAGAATCCAGACCATTTGCAAAGTAAGCTATTGGATTTTGTGATTAAAAGTTGGATTTTTCCCCTGGTTCCCAGTGGATTTTGAGGTTGAAGTTGCAGGTGCGTTGGCTTTTGAGTGCATCTGTGTGTGTGCTGTTGACAATGGAAAGGCCATGGAGTTGGTGCCTGTAAAGAACGTTGCATGGCTGGAAGCAATGCATGCCTTTTTTTGAACATTGAAATGCACTGCTCACAGTCTGTATAGGTTGCGGTTTGAAATTAATAAAAAAAAAACTATGAAATGTTATTCCATTTTTCAGGGGTTTCATTGCCCAAGTCCGTCGCATCACAAATAAAGTCAATGGAAATATCTATGCTGCCAAATACAGTCCGCGATTTCGTGCTGGCAATGAAATCTACATGGGCTTACATGAAATGTGTCTTCTCAACTGCATCTCTAACAAGAAATGTGACCATATCATCCAGTTTATTGAGGGGTACATGACTGAATTCTATTATGTCTGCGTCACAGAGCTGTAAGTTGATTTTTGGATATTTAAATTCAGCTTTGAAATCATAATGAGGATCACATGGAAATCATTTTCAGTGCCATCGGTGGAGACTTGCAGAGTTTAATTGACATGGACATCGTCCTACTTGAACTGGACGTGAGACTAATCATTGAGCAATTACTTGGTGCCTTGGATTTTCTCCATTCACTTCAAATTGTACATCTGGATATTAAGGTGAGCATGGATCATGTTGAAAGGATGTCAAACACGTGTAGTGTAGTAAGCTGTTACCAAGAATGACCTCAATGTGTTGTCATGTTTTTTAATTGTAACTTTCTGGGTGTAACCCCTTGTAATCTTCCCACACATACTGATGATGAGCGAAGTTGAGATGTAATGAGATTTTTTTTCTCTTTCGTTTCTTTTGACAGCCTCAAAATATTTTGCTGATGAATCCCTTTCCCTCCCATCATGTTAAATTATGTGATTTCGAAATCTCCCGACGCATTAGTCATGGGCAGGAAGTACGAGAGATTGTCGGGACGCCGGATTATGTGGGTGAGTAGGAGCACGTACCAATGACACAACAGGAGGAGTAGCTTCCCTCACAACTTATGCACTTCGTCTCAGGATGCAGCTGAATTTTATGAGCCTTTTTTCTGTCTCTCTCTACGTCTCTTTCAGCGCCGGAAGTATTGGAGCTGGAGCCTATTGGACATTTCACAGACATCTGGTCATTGGGAATCACTACCTACGTTCTTCTCACAGGATTCAGCCCCTTCGGTGGCGATACTGATTCGGAAACATTCAGAAATATCCTGGACAATAATCCTGTTGAAATTCCTATTGAATTATTCGAAGATATTAGTCAGGGAGCTATCAGCTTTATTCAACTTCTGCTCGATAAACGATACCGGTACAGATTTGCAAAATTTCATGCGCCCGCTTTAACGTGTAACGCATAAATGATCCATTGTTGTCCATGTCCACAGAGTAACACGACCGAGTGCAAAAGCCCTCAAAGAACACGATTGGATCAAGCAGAAGACGACAAAGACAAAAGAGATGATCGAGTCCTTTGATGTGGTGGATTTGAAACCAAGTCACTCCTCACGTATGATGCCTGCGTGCATGACAAAGAAATTTGACAGCAAATCACCCATTCTTTGTGTATTCCGTTGATCTACATGATTGATTGCTCTCCGTAGGTATGAAACGATTGAGCAAGTCCACCCTGGACTTGACCCACAAGTCAAGAGAAAAGCTTTATGAAAAATTGAAGGCTTCCACACAGAATCCTGATCGCTTTAAAATGTCCAAGTCAAGGGAATTATTGTGGAAGAGTAAAGTAAGTTATCACATTCCTATTTGAACCAATTGATGGCGCTGTGGTTGTCACGTCCAAATCTTCATCATTCCACAGATGAACATCCGAGAATCCATGGAGGAGCTGAGCAGTATTCGTCCAGGCAAGTGGGTCTCCATGGATAATTTTGCCAGCAGTCGAAGTGGGACATCACCCCGAGCTGGCAGCAGCTCACAGAATAACGGAGACGAAAGTAATGCCGTCTCAGTCAAGGAATTAATACGAAGTTGGACCGAGCAGTCAATGGATATAATTATGGAAGAGAATCCCGAGCTAGAAGTTTGTCAAGGAGTCCTGGCCAAAGCTAAAGCAATTTTCGAAAAGAAATAATAATAATCGCACACATTTAGAATGTAGAATCTTTCCTCGCATCATATCACTTCCCGACCTAACTCATTATTATTACGATTACTTTGTACAATCCTTTGGAAAAAAATTGTTAATGAAAGGAATAAAAGCTAACAAGAATTGTGCCTTCCATATATGCGAATTACGTGCTCTATAAGGAAGGAAGTAACAGCAGCTATTTAAAGGAAAGAACCTCCAAAAGCTTTGTCCACAGAAAAATGCAACTGCATACAAGATGATTACGCTCGTCGTCCTTGCAATTTCCAAAACTTTCCAATCCCTCTTCAACACAATAATATTATCATCATCATCATCCTCATC
>JAQIWI010002667.1:0-11806 GCA_034698825.1 Deuterosminthurus bicinctus | reverse complement strand
AGTGAATGTTACTCAGTGAGCTCTAGGTAGTGAATGAATGTTGAGCAGTTTTTCACGCGAGCTTTTATAGTGAGAAAACGAGTGAGGTAGGGATGGCTCGAGTAGCACCACACTACTGGAGAGGGTTGAGGGGTGTGAGCAGTGAATGCAGTCAGTGTGCTCGAGCGGGAAAGTCTTTGTAGCTCAGAAAGCTTCACTGCAAAATCCTGGGCGGGCGATTGGACACTTTGTTTGACAGATATTTCGGACTCTACACTTTTCGGCGAAGAGTCGGAACAAGCAGGCGGGTGTGGTGTCCAAGTGGAGGTCGGTGGTTGGTGGCAATATGGTCAAGGCTTCCAGGGAAGTGTCCAACAATTTGACCACATGAATCGTCCTCTGGAAGATGAAGTGTGGAGTCCACTACGAGGACGCAGTAGGTGTAACTTTGGAGAAAGTTGTGTGGTGTCCATGAGAGGCTGGCAGTGACGGTGATACCCGGGTGGAAATTGGAAGTGTCCGAGTATAAGTTTGAAGAATTGTCCGTGATATTGTTTAAAAAAAGCGCCTTTATGAAAATCAGTGAGTTGAGCATAGAAAATTGCTGTTGATTTTTTTATTGAATATTATAATTATAATCAATATTAAACTGAACCCTTTGATTGTAACCCTTTACAATTAACCGATTAATTATAATTAATTATTAATTAATAATAAGAATTGAATGAAAATTTGACCTTTTGAATGACTCACCAAAAAGAATACAATAAAATGTCCTAGTGTTGAACATTAAATGAAACTGAAAATACTTTCCTTCATTCATACTAAACTGACACGACTATACGACGGCTATAATTATAATTTATAATGATTCTAAGATTGGATTGGCCTATACATATAGAATTTCCCTTTGACTATAAATTTGATTGAAATTAAAACATTTACGAAGGGTACTACTAGAATGTTGAATCTAAATTATTTGCAAGGTTGCAAACACCCTCGTTGCGGTGATGTTGATGAGGCTCTTCTCTTTGTTCAGCCCCAAGAAAGCCCGTGCCAAGAATTTTATGACTTGAGAGTGCTTGCGAATGTTGAAATTGAAGGCAAGGTACGATAGGATGAGAACCTCCACCCCCTCCTTCCAATCTTGGCATCCTTGAAATACAAAATATAAACTTGTGATGTTTTGTGCTTGTGGCTTAGTTTGTGGAAGATATTCGAAAATGAAACTAGAATGGCATTGTTCTCGATTCTTACAATAACTTGTTCCAAGGTGTTGTCCGGCCTCTTGACAATAATCAAATGTGGAAACTTTTCAGCCGTCCCTCCGAGTATATCGCCTCCACACTGCAACGAGTAAAGTTATATATTTAATTGGAACAAAATGAAGCACAGAAGGAAGTTAAGTTGGACACTTACAAACACCTCTCGAATCTCCTTTGGATCCTTCACTATTTGACGGATTGTCTCCATAAAAGCCATCCAGTCAGGCTAAAAAGCAAAATAATTAGCTTGAGTCCCCTTGGTTTCAATGTCCAGAAGGTTGAAATGAATGAAACAAATACTTACACTATGTGACTTCAGCTTATGAATAGCTTGGAAGAACCTTTGGGCATTGGCTTGGAACATACTGAAATTTTCTTTCCCCAGCATAAACTGCGCTTCTAACTTGACCTAAGGGATTCAAAAATAAGAATTAAATGCAGTCAAAAATGTGAAATACTTGGATGTATAAAGGGCAGTGGTGAGTGGAGCAACTTACATAAGAAGAGCTCTTGAACAAAGGGAAATGCTGGAAGGTTGAGGGAATTGCGTATGCTGTTTTGAGCAATGAAGTCCTCATCTTGAACGTCTTCCTAAAGGCATTCAAAACAAAGTCAGAGTCACAGGTGTCTTTGGCCATTTCAGCCTGCATCTTGACGGCCAAGCCAGATTCCACCGTTGTATAGCCAGTCGGGTAAGTAGATCTCATCTTCCTAATAGAATAATTATAGATGGGTTTGAATTGAAATGTACATTATAGGCATTAAAAGGCTACAGCTACACTCACCAAGTTTCCAGAATGTTGTTCCAGCCTCCTTCAGCACAGCCTGCAAGAACTGATTCGACGGCCTTCGTATCCCTTTTATGGAGTCTCAAGTGGCGAACCTTCAGGCTCAGTAGACGATTGAAGTAACTCTGGAAATGCAGAATGAATTGCTATGTGCATGCATTCAAAGGGATTTTATAATTTAGGAAAGTTTGTCTTACATAGATTTGGGGATGTTTGACCACAGTGACCTTCTGGCCGTTCTCCCCTATGAGACATGGCTTTTGACCCCTCTTTGGCCTTGTAGGGTTCTCTCCTCGCTTCGAAGCTTCCTGGTAAGCTGCTTGGGAAGCCGTTCTCATTTGATCCAACTCATTGTCAGGCCATTCGGGGTCCGGCTCACCTTCCCTCCCGAGACTTTCCCACTTAAGTTTACTACACACAAAAAAAACAAAAGAAGTGAAAGGGAGTCCTAATTATGATAGGCAAATTAAAAACAATGAATGGTACATGAGTACATTACTTGTAGTTGCTGACAAGAGTGCAAGTTCCAAGGGCAGGGTACTTTGTCACCATTTGCTGACCAAAGAGTTGATACTGTCGCTTTGTGACAATGGGAAGTGGTGCAACGTACTGTGCGACCTCATCAATAATGGCGTCCATGCGAAGGATGACCTCATGGTCATCTTTACCTGTGAGCAGCTCAATGAACTCTTTGGATAATTCCGGCAGAGGAAACGTGGCCTAAAGGAGAAAAATTCATGACATTGATCTAACCTTTGGAATGAAATGGATCACTTTGGAAAATGGCAAATGTATTTTTTTACCTCTGGATTTTGCTCACCAGTCCTGTCCGGTCCTCCAGTGATACCATTGTCCTTACAGTATTTTGTTATTGCTTGCCTTACTGTCCTCATAACTGGTTTGTCCTAACAAAGAAAAACAATGGTGCTGTACAAATTAAATGAAATAGTTATGTAATAAACTACTTACATCATCTGAGTCGGAGCTGGATTCCTCATTAAGCACCCCTTTGATTAGTGCCTTCGTTTGCTTCGTCAAGAGTTCCTTAGCCTGGAAAAAACAACATAGAATATCAAATGAAATTACAGAGTTGCCTTTTACTCAAACTGAATCAATAAATTTGTGCAAATAACCTTTGACATTTTGGTCTTCCTTTTCTCAGTAGAAGTTTGAGGTTGGGATTCATCAAGAAGTTCAATATTGGAATCCTGGGTGTCAGCCAGAATACTACCGTCCAACTCCTGGCTGTCATGGAGGTCATCAGGACCGTCATCAGCAGTTTGTGGCTGCATGTGGGACACATTAGTTAGATTGAGAACTTTGGAATTAGAAGCCCAGATCTTGTCGTGTTCTGTTGGGGTGACTTTTACGAGTTGGTGTTGGGGTGAAATTATGGGGGACTCGCAAGCTTAAAAATTAAGGAAATTTAATCAAACTTAAATAAAGCATTGTTACAGTAAGCAAGTTCCACTTTGTAATTAAAAATTGACTTACCCAAAATAGCATCTTGCAATCCGAATTCTATGAAAGGTTCAGGAGCATTGGAATTCAGATAGGACTCCTGGAGTGAATCCATTTGACGATGCACAGGGGCTTGAACTTTTGAAATACGTTTGCTGCAATGAGAAATTGGATCTTGCTCGAATTTCTTTTGGCCATTGAGCTGTTCTGTTTTATCCGTGGGTTGGATGTGGGTTGTGAGGACACTTGGTTCATTGCTTTTGAAGCGTTTTGGTGAATGAATAGAACTTGCTTGAGGGAAAGCCGCGGGTTGTGGTGATGGATTCCAACTCTCTGGTGGAGGCATAGTAGCACATTCTGGTGGATGTTTCGTCGCATTCGGACTGGAAATGTTGTTGGGCCTGTTCTGTGCTGCTGAAAGGGTGTCCTTCTTGCCAGATTTAACTTTGGTTTTCGCCTTTGAGGTCTTCAGTGGTGCAGGTGGTACTAGAATCGGCGGAGTACGATGGACGAAAGGAATTTCTAAAGTTCCCTTTGATGGATGTTTTTGTGGAGACGCGAAGGGATTTGTGTTTTCAAGGGTCTTTGAATCCAAAGGGTCACCATTGAGAACGTGCTTTTCCACACTGCAGGAACAGTTACGACAAAAATAGCCTCGATTTGTTGGTCTTATAGGGATCAGAAATTGTTCGCATGACTTGGGGCAAGTCCGCAAACACGCGCCGCGGTTCATTCTTAAATGGCTCCTACCAAAATAAAGTTGATTTTTAAGTAATTTCTAAGGGTTGCTCCGAGTTTGCACATGTTCTCATAAAATTAATGAACACAGGGAAAAAATAAAAAAACTATTGTAATTTTGTCAGTATAGCCGCAGTCCGTAAAATACTATCACGAACACACACACACATAAACACAACGGGATTTTTTGAATGATTCTACAAAGGGTATTCAAGAATGGGAGAGTACTCTCGCAGGACAAAAAATTTGCTATTCATCCGGGTGGAGGTGAGAGTGACTTGCATCTCCAAGTGTGAGAGTAATATTCGCTCTGGTTCTCCATACGTGATCTCATACCAACCGAACAGTGGCTGGTAAACTGCACTGATGCTCTTTATAATTACCAAAGAGATACCCTTTGGAGTTCGAGACATGTGCTTGATGATTCCAAACTGAGGATTTACGTCGGTCAACGTGGACAACTCCACAACACTTCCTTTGTGGAAAAAGAATCTTCCGACTTTTACTTGCTTTAATCCTGATGTGAGTTCCTCCTGTGTCACAATTCTCTTTAACTCGGTTGGAACCTTGCTGACATCAGCTTCGGACATTGTTTTTGTTTTCATTTCAGGCTCCAGGGTCTTGCTTTTTCGTCCATCCGTCTCCCATGAAAACAATTGGTTTAGTGTGATCATTTGGGCCCTATTTGCAAGAGTAAATGCAACATTTTTGCATTGACGGACACCCTGTTGTTTGATTGTGTGATACTTCCTTTCGGACTGCAAGCAGGAGAATGACTTGGGGGCACCTAAACGGGGAATATCTTGTGGGATGTGGAGGAATGTGTGCCACTTTGGAGTTATCCAGGCACCGGGATACAGTTGGAGAAAGTCATCTCGCACGGTTAGGAACAAGTGTCTTAGACTTCTGGCCCCTTGGGAAGTGAAATATGGTGGGTAGGTTGTCAAGACGGCCAGTCTCATGGCTTTGACAAAATGATGCCTCTTCTCACTGTCTTGATCGTACTCTTGAATAATAAAGGGCAACTCTTTGGCCATTTTTAAAAAGGAAATAGCGCCGAAACTAATTCTTGACCTCCACGGCTCCTTCACATTGATGTCCATTGTACCACTTGACCTCTCGCCATCCGGGTTGTAATACCTCCATCTCTTGATCTTATTTTGGAGTTGCTCCTTTCCGACTTTTCCTTGTTGAATGAGATCGGCAAGATAGTACTTAACTATCGTTGTTAGGATCCCTGACTCAAGCATTGAATGCATGGGGTCGACCGCAACTTTGCTCAAGTCAAATCCTGGAATATCGAAGAGTGGACTCCGACCTAAGATTCCTGTTTGTGTGGACAATATATCATGGGCCAAGGGTGTTTCACATTGACTTAGCTGTTGACAGAATTTCTCATGAGTCTTGCGTTTCCTACGGCGCTTCCCAAGGTCCTTTGTCCGTTTGATGTCAGTTAAACTAGCCCAGCATCGGAAACATGGCTGCTTTGTGTAGTTCCCTGATGTTTTCATCTTCAAAATAGATGCAGCAGCTGGATTATCGGCTGTTATTTGAACCACATGAATCCTAAACTTCAGGTTGGGATCATCTGTGAGCTGAATGCCCTCCGCACTAGCCTGTACTAGTTTAATGAGATCCTCAAGCAACTTAGCATCTGCATCTTTGAAGTCTGACCGGTGGCTGGACTTGCAAATGTACAGCAGTTGTTTTGTCACATCCTTTCCTCTCAATCTCGGGGGTATGTTCAGAACTTCATACAAAGCAATGAACATTTTGTGCCTTGTTTTGGCTTGCTTTATGGGGCTCGTTATTTCTGCATCATCGAAGGACAATCCAAGGAAAATATCAATGAAGGAGTCACTCGTTGATTGCCACTCGGAAGTTATTATGTGATCCTCTTCGTCGTCTTCGTCTGTAGGAATCTTCTTATGTTCAGGATGAACGATGTGGTTGTAAATTTCGACATTCTTCAACAAAAGACTGAGGGAATCTCTCAAAGGGACAATGAATCCATATCGGGGCAGGTTTTGGACTTCGTTTGAAGGATGTGAAGCATTTGAGTCGGTCCCTTCGAGCAGCATTTCAACTGTTGATTCAATGATTCCTTGTTTCCTTTTCTTGGTTGATGTTGCTGTGACAGGAGTATGGCCAAGAAGTACTTTTTCAGGGAGAACCAATCCCATTTCTTCCACCATGAATTTCTCCCTGTTAGCGGCTGTTGATAATTTCTTGAGTTGATGAACAGGGAAGGTCTCTGATGTACTCAATTCTTGAACAATTTGAGCCACAAAGGAAGCTACTGCATCTAAGCCCTTTGGTCCCATTTGGCACTCAGTACTCAGTTTTAGTAGGAGAGACATGACCATTTGGTTTAAATTATCTACGGTAAATCCAGTTATAATGTCCCCAAGGAGCCTCGTCCTGTCGTTTTCATCTAATTCAGGCGGCCACTGCAATTGATCATCTTCTTCTTCATCATTTATTTTATTACTTAAGGGCTCCCCATGACAGCTCTCTCCGATGTCCATTGCTTCAGCATCCTCACAGGGCTCATCACACAAGTCTTCATCATCGAATGGAATATTATATGGTGATGAATGGTTGGTCGGTTTCGGCAATATCCGTAAATGAGTTGACCAATTGTCATACGCATGATGCTTGCGGAAATGCTGAGAGACGAGTGATCTTTTCGCAATTGTAACAAAGGGACAGCTCTGGCATTCATACACAGGGGTATATCCAACATGCAGCTTTTCAAAATGCAAATTCATTGATTTCTTGTTCCGTAGCCTTTGTCCACAGGCACATTTCACTGGCCACACCTTACTCATGGTTTATCATTTCCATGAAACGCTGAAGTACGCAGTAAAACAACTACCGAATGCCCACATGCACCACTTCAAAATAAAATTTCGAATTCCTCCAATTTAAAATTATTTCACCATAACCACACTTTGATCACCGTAGGCTTGTGCATTATCGAAGTAATTGTCTGATTGGAAGGTCGAATACAGGGATACGTTGTAAAAGAAATCACAAAAATTAAAAGAAATTACCTTTCAAAGGGTTTTCAAACTGAAGATCAACTTCTCAATGAATATTTAAGATGAGATGAATTTAGGATCCCGCGGAAATATCTTCAATGCTCAAAGTTTCCTATGACTCCAACAATGGTGACTGTCCACAAGCTTGTATCGTTAGTCATGTACTGTTATGCACGTAGAGCCCTGAGCAATATGGCTGCCGTTCACCTTGGCGTCCTTTGTGCTGACGTGGCATGCGCATGCGCCAAACGTTTGCATGCATTTTTCAAAGTACCAGCTGTAGTGTCCGTAAACTCATTGGGCTGTGTCGTTTAGCTCACTGGGGAAAGGTGCTTTAGTTATGGGAAGTGTAACCTGTACCCATTTTCACATGAATTTCAAGAGAAAGTGTCCCTTTTCACCGATGCATCCAAATTTTCACCTCCGAAGTGTCACTTTCTAAGAGCGAAAATATTCGCCACCCGGCATCGTCCTCAAGAACCGTCAACGGAAGATTCCTTTTTACAGTGTTCATCATGCCCCACGTATTCTCTTATTCGAACCAAAATTCACGGCAATATTACAAAATAGGACGAAATTCTACAACTATGGATGAGAAAATAATACTAAATAGCAGGCGCGTACCACCTTGTTATTCTCCTGAATGTCACCAAAATGGTAAAAAACTAAAGTTACATCGACCTTTTCACATTTCTCTCAAAGTTCGTGCAGATTTTTTAATGATCGACATATTTATGCCATCATGGAAAAGTTCCCAATTGTCCTACTGGTCAGCAAGGCCGTTTTATTTCTCATTATTCCTTCGACGCCTACAGCTCGTTTGCAAAGATGATCGTTATAGTTTATTGTACTCTGATTTCTATGGATTTGAATTAAATGAATTCATTCACTCAGTCAGTTGACGTTCTGTTCACCATCACTAATATAGTATTCCAGAGACATTCAGTTAGCTAAAGAAAAACGAGATTTCCGATCAAATCGAGTTGCCATGGAAGTTTTATTGTCACCTTAAAATCATTCATTTTCATAGCCGAGGTCAAGTACACATATTTAAGCATTGTCACGTTCGCGTAATAACATCAATTGAAACTAGAGATAAAATTAAAATCAATGAAGTACAATTAAAATCCCTTCAAATTTTTCTTCAAATTTAAAACCTATTTCTCTACCGACAATTCTATCAAATCAAAATGAAAACAAATTGAAAATTCATAAGAGGAGCTCCCAGGGTCATGTTTCTTCAGTCAGAAACCAAAGGCACCAGCATGCAGTTCATGAGCATACCCTCAGTAGCATCGGCCGCCTTAATGTGGGAAGAATGTACAGATTATGTGGGACGCATCATAACCATCAATGATTCATCTGTGTTGCCTTAGAACCTTTTTTGTGATAACTCGAGATCAAGTTATCATCAGTCGTTAGAAACTCACACACTGTTATAATCACTTGCACTTTCATGTCCCTTTAATAATTTTCAACCCGTACAAAAGTACAAACATCAGTACTGCCATCATTGAGCCCACATTAACCCAAAGTAAAATCAAATTCGCAACTTTTCATCTTCCCTTAACCAACAAAATCACCCAAAATCAAGCACCAACGTCGGATCAACTGACTAAAGCGGCCTAGTTAGCCAAATAGTTTTCTTTCGTGGACAGCTTGAAGATCATCAGAACAGAAGCAGGACGTAGGAAGCTTCGCTATACTCAAGTAAACGAGTGAAAAAAAATCATTCAAGTTCATCTCGCCGGATCAGAACGTGTGATTTTTCCACTTGAATATTCAAAGTGAAGCCTTACACGCCCTGCACTTACTCCAACGATCGTCAAACTGGCAACTTTCATTTGGCTCAGTACGCTGACTTAGACATTTGATCCAATATTTTTGCTTGAATGAGGTCAACATTATTGGTGCAATTTGATTGACAGCAGATACTTAAAAAGTCCGTCCTTTAAGTACTTGTTTCAAAATAGGTCCGCACTACGACCTGATACCCAAAATATACCTCACATTTTGGATGTCAGGTCGTACTGCGGCCTTATTTTGAAACTTTGGTCATTGGTTCATCACAGTGTGTGTTTATCATAGTTTCTAACAAATAAGGGCCACTACGGGTTAACAGTGTTCGGCGGCCGATGGACGTTACCATCAAGGCCCACTCGGTCAGTGCTTCACATGAAGGCCGAAGTGACTGATCAAGGCCCGGTGCCACTCAGCTAAGACCGAGATTAGCTCTATCGTTATAGCTTAAGCTACTGAAACTGGAGTAAACTGGCGCATTTAACTCCGTTACAAATTTTAACTTATGGCGTGCAAGTAGGTTGCCATTAAGTAGGTTCCGTTGTGGTCTCAGCCTACAACCGGCATCAGTTTTACGCGTTACCAACTTCTATGAGGGTACCCAATGACCTCTGACCTTCACATAACAAGAGTCTGAGTGTCCTCAACATTCTACAACATTTCCAATACATTCAAATGATATGAATGACAATATTTAGAATGTCAACAACAAATCGTCGGGAATCGCTCTCGATTTACATGACTACGTGTCTGAGGAAATCGCACTACATCTAAAATCTACAATGTCGTAGTTAACCTAATGTATCTGACTGCGCTTAAAGCTTTTTTATATTTAAAATTAAAATTAAAATCAATGATGATTTCCCCGTTGACGAAAGTACTCCTCCTCAGCATTGTTGACCATTTCTACATTGTAAACCTCACGCATATGTTGAGCCCATTGTTGTGGATTTTGTGGAACCGGAAGGGAATTTTGACCGTAGTTATCAATGGAGGGATAATCAGGAACAATGTGATCAGCTTCAACGGCATCCATGGGCTCATTTTCTTCAACATCTGGAGAAGGGGCACGAAGGAGACCGCCGATTTCTAGATTAATTTCGAAGGCAAATTCAGGCTCTTCGGGTAGACCTTGTGGGGCATTTGGGACATAATTTTCGTCCATATGGCGATCATTGTTGTCGTGTATATTGATATGGTGGTCATTGTTGTTGTTCATGCCATGATGATTCTCATTATTTTCGTCGACTGCATTGGGATCATTATCATTGCCAGCGATTTGTCCAAGATCTATGGAGTCTTCATTGAGCTCATTTTCATTGTTGATGTCATTAGGAACTTGGCCTTGAGGGTTCGGCACAAACTCTTGATTGATTCTGGAATGCAAAAATAACAAATTAAACGACAGGACATCATGGCAGTTGCAACTGTAGCTAGATAGAAGCAAAACAGAAAGACATTACTCGTGCTCAAGAAGTTCGAACAACGCTTCGTGACCTCCATTGTTGTCATTTGGAGGTGGAGCATTATTATTGTTGATATTGACGAAGTTGCCACCTTGAGTTTCTATGCTACAATTAAAACAGAAGTGCTGTAGACATAGAGAGTGAGCTGAAGACGAAAGATAAGTGAAATTTGCAGAGAAGGTAATACTTTTAACGACTTACACTGGACAGCCGAATGAATTGGCCTTATGTAACAAGTTGTAGCCCTTGGGTATGACACGACTTGATTGCTCATTTCGGGCAGTTCGGACGTACTTTGCACCCTTGAGTAGATGAGGATTGGACCAGGCTTCGGGTGGGCCTTCGAACGAGTCGCTATTATTTGACAGGCTGGACATAGCGGGAGCACTGGGATGGAAAGATTTTAGTTCCGCCTCCTCGAGTACTTTGATGGCTGTAATATATTTAGAAAGGGAGGTTAAATGCTGAACATGATGAATATTCTGACGAATTAGTTTACAGATTATTTCGGATTGTCTTTTTGTATTGAAAGTGAATTATGTAATCATAGTGCTCACCTCCACCCCCATTACGTCTGCAAGTGTAGACCAAGACTCCAATGGCCATGACCACAACAACTGCCAAGACTGCAGGCACACAGATGAGCAGCCAGATGCAGGAATCGTCAGATTGATCTGCTTTCGCCCCAGTTTCATGTTTGGAGATTTGGTCAGTCGCATTGCTCGTCACGTTCTCCTTTACTAGTCGGCTACAATGCGGTCCAAGTTCCCCAAATCTGCAAAGTATAAACAGTCATCATGCACACTTGATTTTCCAGGGATTGCATAGGAGTACTCTTTCCCGAAGGGTTACCGATAGGAAGGCTTCACCGAGTTGTATTTTTCTGTCATCTGACAGAGTTTTGGCTTACAACATTAAAGCCATAAAGACTGCAACTGGCTACATTGCATTTTTAACAAAAACGCATCATTTTTACACTTTTCCCTTCACGTTTGGAAGCAGATAGCGTCAGCTTAAAGCATCTTTTCATAGGGACTTGAACAACGTTTGAGACTCGTAGGTACACAGTGACTACACGATTTTCAGAAACGTTTGACAAATCTTGAACTGACAGGCTTGTGCAGTATGAAGTTCACACATGTGCACATACACAGCATGACTAAGTTTTACTTAGCTTTTATTATAACGTCTGCCGTTCTCAGCAGCTTGCAGTCAGTCAGAATTTGTTGAGCCGACGAGACTTACCCAGGTAGACAAGGTCCACA
>JAQIWI010002666.1:0-11808 GCA_034698825.1 Deuterosminthurus bicinctus | reverse complement strand
TTCTGGATTCTGGACAGGAGGAGCTGGCAACTTGAATGTCCACGCGAGCGTTGTGATTCTTGCTGTAGTCAACAATGGCGTCCACTGTTGTGCCAGGAAAACGCTGCTCGAACAACCATTTGTAGTAATCTTGCTGACCGGGAGTGTCACGTCCAGAGTAAATAATGACTCGACCCGATATGAATGCAAAGGTTTGGCCAGATTCAGCAGTGACCGTCAAATCTGCTTTCAAATTTTCCTCATACTTTATATAACACTTGTAAGTCAGTATCCGATTTTATAATTCCAGTGGTTTTCTATCATCTTTTCAATAGCAATAACAGTGACATTATTAGAAAATACGACAGCTGGCTATGAAGATCCAGAGGTTTTAATAATAATTTACGGTTATTACTAGATCAGTTCGTTAATGATCTAAAAAATTTGCACGCAATCCTTTCAGACAGTCGAACTAAATTAATTAAAACATGTCAAGCCGCGTGACTTTTGTTTCATCCATTAAATTTACCGTGTCTCACGTTAAAGGCAATCGATCCGTTTTAATGTATAGTGGCAAATGCGGTGAATGGAGAGAAGCATTGAACTGAAAGCTTTCCCAGTAGCCCACCGACCACAGTTCACTTCAATTCAAAATGACGTCCCACATTAACAACAAAAGCCTCTACTTCCTAATTTTGTTCCACCTCATCTTTTCCATACCACCATCACACCAGAACCCTCAATTTGCAAATGCGCTTGTTCAAGCATTTCAAAATTGTGACCTCTTTCTTGTCACTAACGACAGTCCCACTCCGCAGGTAGTTGCAGACATAATTGTCAGCTCTACTTTACAAGAAAATCCAATTACACTTCTACGAAACTTGAAAGGGCACAACCGAGATACTCACAACAGTAAATATCGTGAGTTGCACATTGTGTACTTATCATTCCCACCGGCAGGGCCATCACATGTCAACTTACACCTCCCAATAGTATACACCGACCCAGGTGATGGCTCTTTCTCATTGCAACAAGTTCACGTCTTACGGGATATGATTGTCCATATCATGGACATGACCAGGACTTGGGATCTCAACAGACGGTTTGGTCAACTGGATGAATATTTACCAAACACCAACATTTTCCCCACAGTCCTCATTGCTCAGTACGATTATGGTGGAATGGCCATCGTGCTTTTCCGCGTACGATGTCCAAGATTTGACATCTGTATCGAAGACTTCTGGTACGGGTACTGGGAATCTGCATTTTCACTTACTTTCGACTATATTTCATCAAAAGCGAAGAGCAAGAGGGAGAAATTCTATGGGAGTCCAGTGTACGTCCTGACACAGTGGACGACGGATGAGACATGGGAGACGGTGAAGGCTCACCTGGAGAAGCCTTGGAGACACTTTAGACCAACATGGCGGCCTCCTGTGTGTGACCTCATGCCCTATTACCATATGGCTAAAAGACTCAACTTCTCGCTTACAACAGTCTATGAAGCAACGATGAACAGTCGGTCACATTTATTTCAACAGTACGGGCTTATGCGAGAAGTGAGGAGCTTATCGCGGTATCAGCTCAGTCCAGATTTTCCAGCAGAATATATCGTGTACCATTCAGAATCATTTGACGTAATTGTTTATAGCTCGGCTCTTTCTAGCAACAACCCAGCCTATCTGGAGACCATTACCAGTCCATTTAGTATTGAAGTTTGGGCTACTTTAGCCTCACTCGTCTCGCTGGTATCCCTCATTGCCTATGCGAACAACAGATCTCTGAACGTAGGCACCTTCATCCTCTCTATGTTGTCGCCACTAACCGCACAAGCTTCGGACTGTATTGGAGGGAAACGCCACGCCTGGTATGCAATTTGGGTATTTATTCTATCTTTGGTCAGCAATTTCTATCTCGGCGTGCTGGATAGCACCACAATTGTACCAACTATTCACAGGTCTAACAAAACTTTTGAAGAACTCATCGCAGAAAACTTTACGTTCTACTCAGATCTCAAGCTTTATACTTCATACAAGCTCTCATCTGGTAATGCTGATGGCTTTATAGGGAAGTACTTTGAGAATGGGATGCTGAGCAAAACGCAGTACAATGAATACTTGACATTGAGCAAGCGTCTCTTGCAATTCACAAATAAAAGTGATTATGAGCAGATACTATTTCAGCTTCCACGCACCGCCTGGCTCGAGACAAACACAGGTTTTAAAAACTTTCTAAGATTTGTGAAAAAAACCTTCCAGCAAAACCTCAACGTCCTCCCGCGAAGGTTCTTAGAGTGGTGGCAATGGGTGTTATTCAGAGTGCCCCATGGAGAGGTCGTCGTTCAGAATTATAAACGCCTGGAAGCTGCAGGCATACAGAGACACTGGAGGGAAGTGGATCTTGAAGATTATGAGCAAATTCACTTGAACAATTTGATGAAATTGGGTAAGAGCGATGTGAATACTAAGGTCACCGTTGAACCTGTTGATATTCACGCGCCACTCATACTAGAAGCTTTATGTCTCGTGGGTATTGGACTTGCTTCAGGGATCTTGGCTTTTGTTTATGAAGTAGCCTTTACTATAAAGCAATTTCTCCGGAGGAAGCTTACGCAGACATTTAGCTTTTGGCTGGAACATATGGAACAGATGAAAAAACACAAGCGATAGCTTAGCTTCTCAAACAAATCTTTTGTACATGAAACATTAATTCACTACGAGGCAGTTATGCCGAAGGGAGCGTATGAAACCGAATTTTCGGAAACAGGCCTAAAACTTGTTCTAAAAAGCACGTCGCACCATGCTCCACTTCGTCCCATCTACTGTGACATCCCGAGTGTATGTCGGTCCACTCACTTACTCTATTTCCATGCTATGCAATGGGAAGCTTATTTAACTATTATTTACAT
This sequence comes from Deuterosminthurus bicinctus, assembly GCA_034698825.1. Lineage (NCBI taxonomy): Eukaryota > Metazoa > Arthropoda > Collembola > Symphypleona > Bourletiellidae > Deuterosminthurus > Deuterosminthurus bicinctus. The sequence continues at coordinate 8,921 of JAQIWI010002666.1, read as the reverse complement.
AGCCCGCTGGTTGTTAGTATGCTAAGGGTCTATGCCCTGTGTGTGAATGTGAAGGATAAATGCTTTGTCGGTGTGTGGAGGGTGAAGAGTGAACACCTAATAAACTCTTGTGTTGCTTTATTATTAGTTACCATAACAGTCTGCCGCTCTGTGATCTATTGATTGACCTAACACCCGTGTCATATCCGCACCGACCATCCCCGCTAATTACTAATTACTTAGTACAATCATAGCTAAGTATAATCATCCCATCATCATCATTATTGCACCTGTGCTCCTAAGTTGTCCGTTAGCGTAAGCATCGTCCTCGAACTAGCGAGTCATAGACCTAAACCCGGGTCGTCACACTACTTCCTATTTCGTGCAGCAATTACAATCCGGGTAATGTTCTTAACTGCAAAACCCAGGAAATTCGGTGTTGACATTCTTTCGAAACCATGGAAATGTCCAACTTTTATGGCAACAGAAGGTAGTGCTCGTATTGATTTGAGCAAGATTGCTTTCTCACGAGCATCAGTTGCATTCATCTTGGCTATATGTTCAACTTTCTTCCTCAAATTTGTCATGAGCACTGGAACGGTGAATGTTTTGTGAAAGAGCGTGCAGTAGAGTAGCCCAGCTTGAATACCAATCATGAAATATACAATTAAAATTGGTGTTCTGATAGTAGTGTGGATAAACAAAATCCCTGAGGATGTGCACAGTATGCAGCAAAGGAGACAACTGATTTTCCATGCAAAGTGTACGTAGCAGTAGGCTTGATTGTACATTAGGATGATCATTTCAATGCGACGAAGTCTTTTCCACAGCCGATCCACTCGTTTCAAGTTGAAACCATTCGTAGTCCTAAAAATTAAGACATTCATTTCAACCGTTTTTAATCATTCATGAAAATAATTCTGAGCTTCACTTACAGTTGACTAGCTGTCTTCAGTAAGGTCCGGAAATCTTCTGTAGTTTTATTAAAGAACAGAAGCAGCATCGTCACTGTAAAGTATGAATTTGTACATATATACATCGCAAATTTGAAGTCAGCCAAACTTAAGACCAGAACAAGAATGGGGTTCGTTTGGTAAGATGTAGGGAAAAAAGATATTAAAGCAAAGGGAGTCCGAGGTACGAAAATAGTCATCACTGACGGAATGAAGCCAAAAACTGGGATGTTCCATGGAGTCATCAGAATGAACAACTCAACCATTGGCATCTTCCACCATTTTGTCCTTGTGTCCTCCTTCTCTGCAGAAGTAAAATTACTTGGTGAGGTTAGTAATCCCTAATAATTTATGGCTTGAGAGGACCAAAAAATCCACTAATCTGCCGCAGTACCTTGTATTAGATGATTTAAAATACTGATGGTCACTTCGAGGTCTTTGATATAGGCCAAGAAAATCGTCACGCTTACAATGATAGTTGAGACGCCTGAGACGAAAATGATTGGGAAAAACTGGAAGTATTCGTTAGGACATAGTGCGACCTCAACAGCTTTGTAGAGAAATAGCCATCCTCGTATAATCATCCAAATGAACCAAACTTTGTTCAGTATTTGGTACCAACTTGACCTATTTTCTTGGATACTCCATGTTCTAAGATTAATAATGAAGGGTAAATATGACACAGCAGAGTAGCCGACGTAAGGGAGAAGAGCAATGCGAAGGTGTTTAGCTGTCAACATTTTCCCAGGGACTGTTGGCATTTGCAAGCCAGGCACAGTCGACTGTTAAAAATCCTTATGACATATGACCATCGTAAGTTCTAGTGACTATAACTGTACCGCATTTGACAATAAAGGACCAAAGTTACAAGGAAAAACAGAACTCCTGAAAAATAGCTCCAGCTAAGCGTAAAGCTTTTATCAATCGTTAAAATTACAGACGTTGTAATGACAACTGAGCTAAAAATAGTTTGATAAATATCAGTTAGGGAGCACTTAAAGTTTCTATCAATGTCCATGGAGGCCAAGTACGGAAAAAAGACTACGTTTGTAATCGAACTGTCAGCGTATTTTTGTACGTCAGCGGTTTGAATGGCAGCTTTTATTAATTAAACTCTCTAGGGATGACGCAAAATTTCTTCTCTTGTGACATTTGCATCAACCCATAAAATTTTCTCTCCCAGTTACGTGGAACAAAACTCAATTTGATCATTATCGAGGAAAATGCTGAAGCATCAGTGATGAAGTTTAAATGGTGGAAGGCAAAGTGTTTCGTCCAGTTGAGGTTGGCATCTAAAGAGCACCCATTCACTCTACGCGGCCAAAGAGTTAGTGCCAAGTTCGACCCCAAAAAATTATGTTGAATGTTGCAATATGAGGTCCTGTGAAAGTTTGGAACATCTTCTGTTTATATGTCCACAATATGCTCCATGAAGAAGAAACCTACTTCACAAGCACCTAATCCGCCTTATAGAAGAAGACAGAACTGCTGCTGTTGCTTAGTGACCCATCCGAGGAGCTACTGGATAACATGCATAATTTTATCAGCTACGCGCTCAAACACGGCAATGATTTGTATAGAACGTATATCTATAATAATGACAATCTTACTTTATATGAGAAAAATAGAAATAAGAAACACTACCGAGTCAATCCTTAATTTATCTACATTTCCAAACTAACTGATATAATCTATGTGAACAAACAAAAGAGTGTAATGGGAGAATATCCTTTAAGTTAAGCACTGAATTAATCAATCTTACTATCGATCTATCTACACACAGATGACATAATGTTTACAAGCTGATTACAGGGGTAGCTGTCGTTACAATTTAATTAACTACAGAGTAAATTTTTTGAGACCTATATCAGCCTAGCAGGATCATATCATAACATTCAGCATGACCTACTGGTCTAAAATAATGTATAAAAGCTTATAGAGGTGGTGCTGTTTTTACAATTTAATTGACGACATTGATCGACACAAAATTCAAAAGGCATTCATGATCCAAGCCCTTGAGTGAAACATTCCACCTTGGATTTTAATAACACCAAAACAAGCTCTTTATAGCAAAACGTAGGTTATCAATTTGTTTACAAATTAAATGCGAAACTGTTTCAAAAAAGAAGATCCCAGTAGCAAACAACCATCCATACAACTTCAATTATCGTGAATTGTAGTAAGGTCGATAACTGAAATCTCGCATAGTCTCTTAGTATTAGCATCATTTATAACCTCCTTTTTCCTTCTGAAACTGTGTCAGATTCCACAGAATCCTGGCGAGGGAACGAATCACATGCTGTCAAATTCCATCACAACAGTGATTTACTGTCCCTCAAAAATATTCTGAAATAGAAAGGAAAATCATACTCATTCTTCCGCCTTTTGAGAGGAAAATGAGCAGTAGCAGGGAGTGGGAATGAAGACAGGAAATCCAGTTGCTCACTGTAGATAACAGTCATATTAATACAACGTGGAGATAGTAACAACGACGGTTGATTAAACACTCTACGTTCTATGTGTGCTGCTTACACGGGAAGTTTTATTAGCTTCTCTCAAGACCGTAGCTTTGCATAGCAAAGTAGATGACTGTCAATAGTGATTATGAATCTATTAGCCTTCAACTCAGAGCTTCTGTGAATCTTGAATCTTACAGCGTGCTTTTCAGTAGCTCTTCGGCAGCAGGGAATGTTGCATCCTTTACCAGTCCAGAATAAACTGACGAAAACCGTTAGTGTTATTATCCTCTACAGGGTGGATTAAAGCAGTGTGAGTAGACAAGACGAAGCCAGAAGTTAACAGTTAGTGACACGCTTTCAGCTGGTCTTATTAATAAAGTGAGCTTTTATGTGGGAATCCGTTGCTGTACGGAGCGTTCTGTATTGTTCCTTACTAAATTCTTCGTACGAACACACATGGTTATTTTCTCTATTATTTGTTTAAGCTCAATCCAGTGGTAAAGAATGTTTTTGATTTCTGAATAGCTTTTATTGGGACAAATTTGTCAATGATGTCAGCCATTTTAAAAATTTGTGTCTTTCTCTCATACCTGGCAGTGGCTTTTGCCAGTAAAAAGGTGATAAAATCTTTGGGAAGAGAAGGCAAAACATTTTTTCGTTCGTTTTTAAGATAGCTGATATCAACCAAATTAATCGGTTTCATTCACAGCAAACCTTGGAGATTTTTATGATTACGTGAGGGATGAATTTCTGTACCACTCTGCATTTCCAGAAGATCTTCCGGATAACTCAACCGAGCATGTTAAACGAGAGAGCCAAGTGTGCAAAGCTAAGGTTATCGAAAGTTACAGTGAGAGAAATCGATTCATTTTACTCTCAACCACAAATGAAACTAGCGCTTTTGCCGACTTCTTTCGTCTATCTGGAAGTTTTGTAATAGTAAAAGAGTCCGAAGCAGTTAATGCGATGATACTTTTCAAGGAGCGACGTTGTCTAGAAAGACTTAAATGAGGTAGATGTGGACTATTCAAGTTTTACAACCCACTTTCTGGGGCTTCTTACGGAGCAACACATATAGTTACAGGTAATCTGGTGAACTTTTTTAGGCTCTTTTTTAAGCTATTTTGTTATATGTTCGTCTACAGCTGTATGGTATGGGGCAGAGTCGGGGACTGTCGCATTCAATTCCCAGTCACCTGCATCCAGCTGTTGCCTGGTCACGTGCACTTCTGACGTCCATTCATCCAGGCGCTGTCCTCAAAACAAAAGCGCCCGAAAACGCCTCAGCTCTGGCCGCGTAATCAGCCACCGAAAGTTTTACAGTGTGGTGAATATGGATCGTGAGTTTTCACTCCGGGGAGATGCACTTCAGGCGGCTATAGATGCGGATAAAGCTGATGGACTACCGTACTAAGCTCCCAGATTTTAAGAGTCTTGTCATCAGAAGCAGAAATAAGAAGCCTGCTGTCGGAAGACCAAGCCACATCCGAAAGTCCTAGCTTGTGACCTGAAATAGTCTTCTCGAACTTCCCATATTTTTATCAGCTTATCTGCCGAGCTAATTTTATGATTTTGAAAATAATTAGTCGCCGCAGAGTAGGAACAAAATGAATGTATATTCAACTCTGGGGAACTTTAAATCATGCTGGTCTTCTATGAATTTCTCAATGTTATCGAGTATATGTATATGACATGGAAAATTCGTTTACGCTTGGCTGACGGTTGTGGAGAAGTTGAGCCAAGATCGACAGTCAGCATGACCTAGGGGATAGCTGTTGTTGCAATTTAATTAACGACATTGATCGACACAAAATTCAAAAGGGATTCATGATCTAAACCCTTGAGTGAAACATTGCGTCTTGGATTTTAATAACACCAAAACAAGCTCTGTAAAGCAAAACGTAGGTTATCAAGTTTTTCACAAATTAAATGTAAAACTGTTTCAAAAAAGAAGATCCCAGTAGCAAAGTACCATCCATACAACTGAGCCTCAAATAGCCATAACGTTCCTGAATTATCAAATGACAGCGATGCAAATTTTTGCACAATTTTCCATTTGAGATTCCGCAATCCACCAGCAATGAATTTGATGTCATGCCACCTTTTCCACAAGTTATAAATCCCAGAGCTCATGAGACATTTCATTTTCCGAAGAACAGCCCCGTTATGTGAAACATGCAGTCCCCCAGTAATAAAATAGGCACGTGGTTGAGTGAGAACGGCGTCAGTGTCATCAAAGTTGTTCCCCAGCTTGATTTCTGGATTGATTTCCATCACCTTGACGAACAACCGCCACAGGCTTCGAATGTCTTGTTCGTGAATCAAAAATAATACTGGGTCTGCAGTTTGAGTTACTGCAGATTTTATGCAGCTTCGACTTTCGCGTAAAAATATCAATTCCCAATATTGGCGTTGAAGTTTGTCTTCAATTTTTTTCGTATCCATGGTTATACTACCCGGAAGATAGTCACTCATATATTTACCAATTCGAAAACGTTCAATAATTTTCCAGATTCTCGGCAAAAATACGCATGGCTTCAGTAAGTCATTCCCTTCATAGCACAAGTGACCAATTTCTTCCAAAATACATTTCTGTTCAGCTCCATCATACTTCATAGCCAAAGGGTCACTTACCAATGCGTATGTTGCCATGTAAGGTACGTCAAAGAATTTGGAATAATTTGTGAGGTAGCGATATGTACGAGTTGAGACTGAGCTGAATATCGCGGAATAGACATTAACCAGGAACGTGCAGAACACGAACCAACAAATAACAACCATTCCTGCACTGTAGAATTTCTTTTGCATGGTTGCACCAACTGTGGGGACATTGGCATGTTTACATTGTCCCAGCATTGACGAAAATAGCCAAAATAAAACTTCCCGAGCCTTTTCTAGCCATTGGCATTGCTCGTGTTGAACTTGAAGCGTATCATAAGAAAAGAAGAGCAAACTGAATACTGCCACAGCAGATATCAGTAGACTCCACCACACCATCGGTTCAAACGGAGAGAAGTACACGATGTAGGATGCTCTCGGGTGGTAAACACCTCCCGTTGTCACAAATTTAAGCTCGCTGGCTTCCATTTCAGTTATAATTACATCTGTTGGCCGAGGCGGTCGTAACCATGAATCCTTTAAAATATTAGGCCAGCGATCTTTCTCAGGCAAGCTCTTGTTTCTGTGGCCAACCAAGAGATTAATGACAGCGGCATCTAAAGATGCGAACTTGTCCCGTGTAAATGGGTCCTGTTCATTCGATGAGCTAGATATAGGCAGCTGGCTCCAGTAAAACGCTTGCGCAAATTCCAGGCCAAGATTTTCAAACATTTGCATGTAGACCACAAGACAATACTTAACGTCTGTGCATGATTTTTCGAAGGCGTGATATGGTATATTTATGTATTCTTTATGTAGCTTGTGGCATTGATTACACTCGAGTCTACCAAAGATAACAAAATCTTTGCTTGAAATTAGGTCAAATTGTAGAAAGACAACAAAAGGAAGGTGCCCTATTTTATTTAAATCCCTTGAAATTGAACGGATTGGTATAGTTTGATTAGTGAGGATGATATATGATTGTGGGTAAAGACTTGCACACTCTCTGCTGGATGCATCAGAATGTTCTCCACAGTGAGTAGGAACGTAGCCGTCTAGTTTCATTTCCCTGAATACGCTTAAAATCGTTACAAGACAATGAAACGAGCGCAATCCAACAAGACTTTGCTGGAAAGCAGAAGCGTATCGCGCATATTTTACTTCACTTGATAAGATAGCTGGGCTTGTAGCTCGCGACAAGTCAAGAAATTGGTCTGGGTCCACGATGTGGACCACGCATTGAGAGTATAGATCAATTACTGGAGCTACATTTATAAAGAGTTGCCCTTGACCAAAGTCCATAATAGGCGCCGTGCGATATCCAGAGTGTACTGAAATTTGTGACCATCTGCACTACAGATTTTGCAAATTCAAATATCATGCAGTTAGCACAAAAGCTGGATGTTTCCGAGTAGACAGCTGCGGCAAAATTGCGTTTTACATCCATTACGATTTAACTTTGTAGGGTCCTTGTTAAATAAAGACGATAAAAATAGACTTTATATTGAAAAAGACAGTTTAAAGAGAGCAATTTCCACATTACACTTTAAAAATAATAAGATAATCATTACTGTAATTGCATACGTGATTCTCAAGATCATTAATATGGATTTAAAAACTTGAGCACCTTCACAATGGCAGGGATCCGCATTTTAAATTCACTCGCTCATCCCTCAAGAGTGAGTTCTTCTTTGAAGGCAAAACCACTCCACTCTAGTTCCCTCATTTTCACAGCCAAGAACTCACTCATTCCAACCCTCAAAAATTTCTTGAAGATATCCCTACCTCTTTAGTCCCTCAAGCTCCCGTCAATTCACTCATTCACTGCCTTCATTCACTACTCAAGCTTCCAGAAAATCACTTATTTTTGCCCCAACACAATACACCTACCTTCCATTAAACTACTGAAAGGGTTTCATGAGATCACAAAGCATTTCGTTCGTCAGTCAAATCAGGTTAAGTCACGTAGATGATCAAATAAGTAATGGAACAAAGAAAAAAATAATGTTTTTAAAGCAGAGCCGTTTTCGTTCAAAGTACGTGGCACCATGCATATGCATACTACGCTTCATTCCATCCACTTCCTATTTCGTGCAGCAATTAAAATCCGCGTGATGTTCTTAACCGCAAAACCCAGAAAATTCGGTGTTGACATTCTTTCAAAACCATGGAAATGTCCAACTTTTATGGCGATCGATGGCAGTGCTCGTATTGATTTGAGCAAGATTGCTTTCTCACGAGCATCAGTTGCATTCATTTTGACCATATGCTCAACTGTCTTTCTCAAATTTGTCATGAGCACTGGAATGGCAAATGTTTTGTGAAAGAGCATGCAGTAGATTAGCCCACCTTGAGTACCAAACATGAAATATACAATTAAAATTAATGTGTTAGTAGTGTGGATGAACAAAATCCCTGAGGATATGCACAGTATGCAGCAAAGGAGGCAAGTGATTTTCCATGCAAAGTGTACGTAGCAGTAGGCTTGATTGTACATTAGGATGATCATTTCAATGCGACGAAGTCTTTTCAACAGCCGATCCACTCGCTGCGAGGTGAAATCATTCGTAGTCCTAAAAAGTAAGACAAATATTTCATATATTTTGTTTATAATATTTTTTGTTTTAAATCCTTCATTAAAATAATTCTGAGCTTTCACTTACAGTTGACTAGCTGTCTTGAGTAAGGCCCGGAAATCCTCAGTAGTTTTATGGAAGAACAGAAGCAGCATCGTCACTGTAAAATATGTATTTGCACATATATACATCGAAAATTTGAAGTCAGCCGAACTAAGGACCAGAACAAGAAAGGGGTTCGTTTGGAAAGATGTTGGGAAAAAAGATAATAAAGTATAAGGAGTCTGAGGTGCGAAAATGGTAATCATTGCCGGAATGAAGCCAAAAACTGGGATGTTCCATGGAGTCATCAGAAT
>JAQIWI010002665.1:0-11809 GCA_034698825.1 Deuterosminthurus bicinctus | reverse complement strand
AGTGAAGAAATTGCACAGAAACTTAAAGAGTTTTACTTGCCTAAATTCAATGAACTGAGTGCGGATGAAAGATGCGAAGCTTACACAAATTTATTCTCGGACTTGAGTTTCAATCTGCCAATGGACTACATGGTTCGTAAGCAACGAGAGTACTCTCCAGTATATCCTTACATTTTCAGCCGACGTGGTGGGCCAAGTTTTACTTCTCTACTCGGAGAGTTCAGTGACAAGCTTCCCGCTTGGTTAGACGTTGCGTATGTAATCGCCAAGTTATCTTGGAATAGACTGTTAGGAATCAAAGGATGGGATTATGGTGAGAATTATTACCGAGAAAATTGTCGCATTGCTGTGTATTACGACAAGTGGAATGATTGGGAGATGTCGTGTTTGGATAACTTTTTAAAGGCGTCTGTCATAGCGATGACCTCCCAATGCTTTCCCTTGGATTATTTAATGTGCCCAAAAATGATGACAACCCTGACTATCTGTTTTCAAAGAAGTTTGTCAAACTTTGGACGGACTTTGCCAAAGATGAGTAAGTTTGGAACAGCTGTTAAAGACTAAGCACGAGATTTTGATGGACATTTTCTATTTTTGAAGGGGAAAACTGGAGCTGAATGGACTTGAGTTTGAGCCTGCGCCCAAGTCTGGGCCTTTAAAATACTTCCACTTGTCAGAAAATGCTTCCGTGGCTATTCCAGATTTTGCAGGCAGAATAGAATTTTTACAGAGCCAAGGATTTTTTAGGCCGGAATTATTATAAAATGTCATGGGAACTATTCTACTGAAAGTAACTTCCTGGCTTATTGTACAACTAAGAGGACAATTAAACAAAGTATTCGACAAGCTATTGCTTAACCATATGAATTTGGTGGCTGAACTGTGTTCAAACTGCCAACAAAGTTTGAACTAGAAATTAAAACTCCGGAGGCATATTGTCCTTTTGCAAAACAACTTTAGAGAGTTTAAATTTGACCGTGCTGCCTTATTGTTTGGTTCTAGAAAAGACAAACGATTATTTTTGATATATAGCTATCGTATCTTATGGACAAGAAAAAATCTTTCTAGTGAGTGCCGTGCTAAACGAGCTTGCTTTTAAAGTGGAAAGGGACATGCTGTTCAAGCCTATTGGATGCATTTTGAAGGACTAAGCGGCGTCGAAGCCTTTCAAATGTAGTTACGTGCCGTGCCTTTGAGTGCAGGCGAAGTAACTTTAATGAGACAAGAGACAAAATAAAAAAAAGTGCTGAAATATTAGTTGTTTTTACATATCAAAAATGAGCCACAGCAGCGCGAATAAATGGCACGTCAAATTTCAACCAGGCTACATTTGACACCGAAAACCCAACGACATTTTACAGGACTTGCAATTTCAGCCGTCTCAAGATAACAACCGCCTTCAAATGAGTCATTGAATGTAGCACAAACTCATTGGAGCTCTCACAACGTTTACTGCATGTGCGGCAAGTCAAATTCCTCAAACATTGATTCCCTCTACGAGAAACTACGTGGATTTGGTGAATTTTTCTAGCATGTCCCTGAGTGCACCGCCATGGACAGTGGTGTACGCACAATGTTGACAACTGTATATCTCCTCGCCAAGATGTATTTGTATGTGACGCTGGAGGCCTGAAAGCCAATTACATCGATATGAGCAAAATTTGCAGGTGTATTTTCGTTTTTCCTCTTCATGAGTCTTTATGTGGCGGTCGTAGCGGTGTTGAAACTCAGTCCGATAATTGCAGTTATGGCAGGGGCAGATTAATAAGCTCACGATTGGCCCAGTTTTTCCCACAGCCTGTAGATGAGATGGTCCTGGTACAGACAGTGAGGAGGTTTCTAACTCTTTATCATGCTTACTGGAAACGTGTAAGCGCAGCTCCCGTGGGACCCTCGTACTGAAATTACACGAATCTCCAGGACATTGCAGAATCCGTCGTGTGTGCTTGAGGTAAATGTGCTGTTTTAGTAGGGCGGTGGTTGCACAACTGAAGCTGCATCCTGGCATTTTGCATGTGATGCCCTTATTTGCATGATTGCAAATAAAATCGAGCTGAAGCCGATTTTTGCTATGAGTAGCATAGCGACATTTTGGAACTTCACAGTGAAATTGTTAAAGGTTTTCATGTTCGTCTTCATGCTGGCGCAAACTTGCTTTGTACGGTGTTCGGAAGTCACAAATTGTGCACTTGAGGCGTTTTTCTTCACGGTGAACTACGGAGATGTGAGATTTCAAGCTGTACTTGTACTTGGAGGTGAAGTTGCATCCCTGCTGCTGACAAACAAATGGTTTGTCTTTGCTGTGGACTTTGACGTGACGACGTAGATTACTAAGACAGTTTGTTTTGTATTTGCATCCGTCTGTTTTGCATTCGTGGGGGCGTTCGTCGGTGTGCAGTCACATCAATTCGAACTATACAAAGGGTTCCCTTCTCCTTCTGTACAAATTTAAATAACTTGCAATGTTAGCCGTTTGAGAACAACAACAGCCTTCAAATGGGTCATGGTATGTAGAACGAACTCACTGTAGCTAGCACAATGTTTGCGGCATGTTCGACAATTCCAATTTCTCCAATCTTGTCCTCGGAAATGAGAAATCACATGGATTTGGTGAGATTTTCCAGCATGCTGTCTAAGTGCCATGCTGCTGGTTGTCGAGCATTCACAATACGGACATTTGTAAAGGTTTTCGCCAACATGTTTTTGAATGTGGCGTCGGAGGCCTCCGCGGTCTTTACATCTGTATGAGCAAATGTTACAAATATGTTCGCTGTCGTGAGTTTTTATGTGGTTGTCGTATCGGTGTTGAAAATCAGTCTGGTAATCACACGTTTGGAAAGGACAGATTAATGCGTCCGCGTCCGTCGCTCCAGTTTGTACATCAGCAAGTGACGAGGCAACTTCTAATTCTTTGTGCCTACTGGAAACGTGTAAGCGCAGATCCCAAGATGATCTTGTACGCAAGTTGCAGGTATTATCTGGAGACTTCAATATTGGGGTCAAATGTTTCCTGTAAATGTGTCTGTGGAGAAGCGTGCTGGTGCCGCATCGGAAGTTGCATCGTGGATTGGTGCATACGATGTCCTTCTTTGTGTGCTTGCTGCCAATGTGCAGCTGAAGATTGAAATTCCTGTTCGTAGCAAAGCCGCATTTTGGAAATTCACAATAAAACCGCTTGATGTTATTATGTTCATCTTGATGCTGACGCAATATGAATTTGTACGTTGTTTGAAAGTCACAAGTCGAGCACTTCAAGGGCTTTTCTTCACTGTGAACATTATACATGTGATTTGCTAAGCTTGATTTATACTTGGAAGTGAACTTGCATCCCTGCTGCTGACAAACAAATGGTTTGTCTTCGCTGTGGACTTTGACGTGACGACGAAGATTACTAGCAGAATTTGTTTTGTAGTCACATCCCTCTGATGTACATTCGTGGGGACGTTCGTCGGTGTGCATTCTTCGGACATGTTGTGGTAAGTTGCTCTCGTATTTCGTCCGAAATCCACAGCCGGGTACACTGCATGAGAACGGGAGGACTGTTGAATGTTTGAGCATGTGATCTGCCAACTTGTGTTTATTGATACATTTATAACTGCACAGAGAACATTTCCAGTTCTTTTCTTGAACACAAGTTGTGCGTTTAATGCCGTCGTGTACAAATTTTGTATGTTTTTTCAAACTGTCCGCATGCCCAAAGGAAGCAGAGCAAGTGAGACACTTGTAGGGTTTCTCCTTGGTGTGACTAATCAGGTGAGTGTTTAGGTTCCCTCGCACCTTAAACACTTTTGAGCAGAAAGGACAGCTCAACATTTTCCCACAAGGAAGACACTGTGTTTGAGGTGTGCTTTCAAAGACACTCAGACCCCATAAAATGTTATAAGTGAATTAAATTTCTATATTTGTTTAGTAGTTACTAGTTATAATATTAAAGGTACTAGGCTTAATTACATAATAATATAATTTAAAACTGAAACAAGCTAATTTAAACTGATCAACACCATTAGTAATGCCTGAGAAGTAAAAGACTTAAACTGAGAGAATTTACAGCAAGGTGTCCAGCTGGAAGGAATTCAAAAGGGAAGGACGATAGTGGGAACAGGTGTGCTGCGTGTTCAATGCATTGACGACCTACTCAAATGAATTCTTCTTACCTTCTGACTTTATTATAGGAAAAAGATCGCTTGAGGGCATAGGCATTCCAACCTGGAACTTGTTTGGCTTATATGAAATACGCCTAAAGTGAGCGTGTAAATGCCTGCTCATTATTACTATGAGCGAGGGGGCATTCATGACAGGAGACCTTGGCAAAGCATTGGCACATACTGCATAGTTTTTCATACACCTCGCATCCTATAAAAACTTGGGCATTGCCAAAGATGAATACTGAAAGTGAACGTAACTTTCTGGCTTATTGTACAACTAAGAAGAACAATAAACAAAGTATTTCACAAGCAATTGCTCAAGCGCATGAATTTACTGACTTACTGACTAAAATGAATTTGATTGAGCTGCCCTTCTAAGTTTTAAGTTGACATTTAAATCCCCGGGCCATACTATTGATTTCCATTGATTTTCAGACAACACATAGCAAAGCTGGCTTTTCCAACTAATTCTGTGGAATCAACTTGTCAGCAAGAAATTTACCATAAATGCCAATCGTCTTTAAATTCCATTAGATGATGATTCTATAAAAATTAAGTAAAGTTAAGCTCCCTACCCACCACGTAGGCATAAAATATGAAGCATAATAAGCTTTTATAGGCCGCACAAGCCCTATTTTCTACTCCTAGTTGACATAATCGACTATTGCAGGACCTATTGGTATTATGACAGAGCCCGGGGAAAAGACAATCCGAGCTGCCCAGTTTTAATAGTGAGTCTTTGAAACAAACAACCAACTTTAAAATGTAGTTTCGCTCTTGTTGTAAGCTGAACTTTTCTGTCACGACAACCCGTCCTTTACTCATGTCAGGTTTAATATCTCTCTGACGGCTTCGATGTCCATTTTCGGTGGATAAAAGATGCGAAAGACTATTAAAGCAGTCATCGGAGTGGTTGTTGTAATCGTGACGACCTCTATTCTCAGCACTATTGGGTACTTTTTGACAAGGCCAAAACTTGGCAATGTTATCACAACAAGGAATGGGAACATTCAGGGAATTATTTCAGTGTCTCGTGATGGGAGAGAATTTTATGAGTGGCTTGGCATTCCATATGCCGAGCCACCAGTTCGAGACTTGAGATTTTCGGTACGTTTCTCAAAATCTTAGTTGAACTGGCCATTTGTTCTTGAGACTTTATATTTTATTTTAGTGCAATCTTAATTTTAGAGTCCAAAGCCTGCAAAGAATTGGACTAATGTGAGAGATGGAAGCGCATATGGGCAGTTGTGTGCACAAAATATAGTTCTTGGTACTTACAGTAGACCGTGGGGGAGTGAAGTAAGTAATTCTAATACAAGAAAGTTGATGTGATTTTAATTGTGGTTAACTCAATTGTAGGACTGCCTTTATCTAAACGTATTTGTACCAAAGGTGAGTTCAAGGCAAATTTAATTAAAAAATATTTTAATAAATAATAATCTAAATTCAGCTGGGAGAAAAGAAACTGCTGCCTGTCATGGTTTGGATTCATGGTGGGGCTTTCATTTTTGGCTCGTCAAATGACTACCGACCAGAATATTTCATGGATCAAGATGTCGCTCTTGTTACCATCAACTATCGCTTGGGACCATTTGGTAGCATGGTTAACATTTAAAGTGGCTTTTAGCGTTGTTTAAATGTTGGCATGATGGATCCCACAGGGTTCCTATCTACTGCCGATGAAGCCATACGAGGTAACATGGGACTCAAGGACCAAGCCATGGCACTCAGTTGGGTACGAGACAACATAGAGGCTTTTGGAGGCGACCCGAAAAAGGTCGCAATTTTTGGAGAATCTGCAGGGTAAGTCCCTCAAATTTAAAACCAACAAGCGACCCTCATGTCAAATTTTTGTGTTTTAGTGGCGCAAGTGTACATTTTCAAGTTATTTCTCCAAAAACCAAAGGCTTATTCTACAAAGCAATCGCACAAAGCGGCGTTTCTTCGGCACCTTGGGCTGTGTATCTTCCCCAAGACGCTAGAAAAGTCACTCTGAAACTTGCCAAAACTGTTGGATGTTATTCTGAAGAAAGTGTACAAGTTTTGAAATGTTTGAAGGGCAAGAGCTTTGAAGAAGTGCTGGAGGGCTCTGCTTATGATGCAGTAAGACCAGAATTACTGTTTTAATTAAGCAGCAGAAGTTAATTGGAAATGTTTTGGTCATTTAGATAAATTTTTATGGGATCAATCCGGATCGAGATGGGCAACATTTGAGGCCTTGTATTGAGACAGTTGATGACTCAGAGGCATTCCTAACGCAGCATCCTTTAGACGTTATTGAAGCTGGTCAAGCTCAAAGGATTCCATTGATCTCTGGAGTCAATGCAGATGAAGCGCTCTTGGGCTCTTCAGGTAGTCTCGATTTTTAAAAACGTTACAAAATTTCAAATTTAACCGTGAGCTTGATTTGGCTAGTCCTGTACAAGCAACGGGATCGGTTTAAGGATTTTGAATCCAACTGGACATCACATATACTGCGTGAGGCTGCCATTCGAGTTACTTCGGAGAAGAAAGACGAAATTGCAAAGAAACTCAAGCAGTTTTATTTGCCGAAGTTCAATGCAATGAGTGAGGATGAAAGGTTAGAGGCTTTCACCAAGTTGACCACGGACATAAGCTTCAATCTACCACTGAACTACTTGGCCAGTAAGCAGCGAGAGTACTCGCTGGTATATCCTTACGTTTTCAACCGACGAGGAGGGCCAAGTTTGACTTTTGTGCTTGGAGAATTGGGTGGCGAGCTTCCGGGTTGGATAGACATTCCGTATGTACTGACCAAGCTATTCTGGAAAAAAGTGTTGGGAATCAAAGGACGGGATTATGGTTAGGATCATATTTCTTTGGAAAATTGCCACTTTTCTTTGTTCAATGGTCCATTGATTTGCTGATTTAGATTGAACGTTTTGGTGTCTTTTTAAAGGTGTCTGTCATGGTGATGACATCCCAATGCTTTTCCTTATGCCTGGATTATATAATTTGGCCAAGGACTTTGATGATCCTGACTATTTGTTTTCAAAGAAATTTGTGAAACTTTGGACGGACTTTGCCAAAGATGCGTAAGTTTTGCTGGAATTTAAAAGATAGATTTCGCTCCAGATTCTGATCGATGTTTTAATCTTTCAAGGACGACCTTGGAGCTAAATGGAGTTGAATTTGAGCCTGCACCAAAGTCGGGGCCTTTGAAATACTTCCACCTGTCAGAAAATGCTTCAGTGGAGATCCCAGAATTTGCAAGGGCAACAGAATTCTTACAGAGTTTGGGATTTTTAAGACCCGAGCTATTATAAACTCCTATGGATTTTTAAGCAAGAGAAGGCCACTAACATTTCGTTTCTTTGACTAACCGAATCGCTTCCCCATATGTTTTAATTTCTTGAAGTCCTATGAGAATCAAAACGCATGCAAAAACAGCAGTCATGATTGGACCCAAGGCAACGACAAACTCAAACGGTAAGCATAGTATGATTAACCACCAGACGTTGTCTTCGGGCTTGATGTACAGCCAATCAAAATACTGGAGCAATCGGCACCATGAAGTGGAAAGTCCCATGTACAGCAATCCATTTGAAACCGCATAACCAGCTGCGCAGATTGGTATGAGAAGAATAACGCTTACAACCTTGAGGCACAGCCCAGGATCATCAAACCGATTGAATTTCCGCCTTTGTTTGCTAGAGAGATCTCGCAGCAAGCTATCCAAGTTGCTCAAGCTGAACGCTGTGTCTGCTGGGTGCCAGATGCTGATGAGGCACACTGAAGTCATTGAGATATTTACAGCAATTGCAAGCAGAACTTGAGGAGTCGTGTTTTTCATTTTACCCAAAGCTACGGAGGTTCCCAAGCGATGTGCAAAAATAGTCAAAGTCAAAACTCTATACAACCAAAATGGCAAAATCCTCAGTCGACGAGGGACGATGTAACCACCCCCCACCTTCAGTTGAAATGGTAACACATGAAAAGCTATTGATTTCTCTAGAAATTTGTTGAATACTATTTCTGTAAATTCTGTCACGGTTTTAAGAGGAACCAATTTTTCTATGCTTGTGGCTAGCCAACTGTTTCTGTTGCTTTTTGTTGTACGGACCACACGGCCCCTCTGAACACCTCTAGGTACACCTTTTCGCCTTGAATTTAGACTTTCTCACCATGACTGCCGACTATTTTTTCCAACAAAGTTTGGAAAACATGCACGGGTTATTTGGACCTTATGAGAGCGAAGTGTTCGAACAATTCACACTTGGTATACTGCCGTTAGACTGAGTAGTTGTTTGGATTATATGCAGCAAAATCGAAATCGATTTTCTAAAATCAATATGCAAATCATTATCTGCAGAAAATTCTTTATCGGGCTGGTAATTGTAGTAATCACACCTCCTGGCAACGTTTTTGACGATAATACTGGCGCATACAGTAATTACAATCAAGTTTTCTGAAATAACTAGGCCTCAATCAACGTATCAGCAATCAATTTTAAGCAATCAGCATTAATTTCACATATCAAGCAAGTTTTTAAGCCTGGAAATAACAGGCAATGGAGCCTGGAACGCTTAACTACTTGCATTACATAAATATTTTGTCAAGGGTGTGCCAGGGGCGAGTTCTCCAGCGGCCTCTCCTTGAAAATTACTTAAAACAGGCAACGAACGCACAACTGGTAAATCAGGGGGCTCTTGAATTGCACACGAGCTTTATTAGGCAGCAGCGCTGCATGTACAAATTATGAGTGTTCATAAATTTCTTCTCGTTCTTTGGACATGCTGCCGTGGAGGCATTTTGTGTTTCGTCTGGCCGGAAACATTGCAAGAATTGAGAAGCTGTTCTGCTTTAGTTTGTCCATACCCTGGAATAATCATACCAAATTTTTGTGCTCACTTATAAATTGTAGCTTTATTAATCCAGCATTTAAAATCAATTTCCATCAGTACAACGGATTTCGCCTATGAAATTTTCTTAACTATCAGTCTAACCAAGTTACTTATGATATGAAACCAGCTCTTGAATTTTAAAGCTTAATTGATTAAATTTTTAGCTATATTAAAAAAGCCTACGCCTTGTGCTGGGTCTTTCTTCACAAAAATCCAACTCAGTCTAAAGAATCCATTATAAGGAGAAGAATTATTTCCCCCATTAGAGCTTTCCTCCATAATTCATACAAATTTCAAGCCCTTCTACAAATTTTATACCAGATTCAAGCCTTTCTTTATAATTCTTACAAAAAGCTCTCAAAATTTTTATTTATTTTGGTGGCACACAGGGAGTTATTATTATGCCCGATCCTTAATCTCATGTACACGTTCGGTTCCACCGTACGGGTAATTCCGTTTGGTATTCGCAAACTTGACAATGGCTACCGAATTTTCACACCAACTACAGGATTCCGAAAATGGACAACAAAGCTGATTCTGTTTCTAACGATCTGTCGTGGTCTACTCTGGGTTCTAATTGGATTCTCAAACCGAATGAAATGGACTGCAGGAGGATTTCTCACAGCAGATCTTCTGATTTGGCTCATATGCGGTGGCTATGCAGTTTTCTGGATTACAATGAGTCTAAAATTTCTCTTTAATTTCAAGGACTGCGAGATAACATACAATGGCCTGATTATGATGGCGAGGAGGTACGAAAGTAAGTCGGAAGCACTATAACACTAATTAGGAAAATGCCTGATTCAGCCTTGCATTTATGGTGAATCTGTGGGCAGAGCCGTGTTGGCTGCTGACGTAGTATGAAAATGTTTACATTTTCAAAGCAGTAAACTTATGGACGTTAAAAAACTATGGTTGATCCTGCTGCTGCCACATGATAAGTATTGATTACCAAATTTGTCATGAATCCCACTGCACATATGTATTTGGCTCCTGGCCTGTCGTCTAGATTATTCATGTCTATTTACGTGGCGTAGTTTTTCTTACAATAATCAACCTTAGTGTAAAACTCAACACAAAAAGGATAAGCTGTAATTAGAGTTGGATTTCCCGTTTATTGTAGGCTTTCTTCATGACATGAAATGTTTGAAAAATAAACGTTTTAATGTATAAATGTGTACGGTGCACAATATAAAAGAGCAAAGATTTGTGGGATTCCATGTCACGTGGTTGTTGTTATTATGACGTAAGGCGCTTAGTTATGGAAAAATCATATTGGAAATCAGTTATCGGGTGATTTTTCATTGGTGATTATCAATTTGGCGGTACTTTCATCAGCCCATTTCACAAACTTACCAGTATTGTTTTTGATTCCTTCGTATCTTACTCAAATGTTTCGGTCATATATCACGCACAGGCGCATCTTTGTATACGAATCACCCTGTACAGGGTGGCCAGACTTAAGGTACACTCTGTATTTTGTGAATTATAGAGCAACAGGAATTTTTTATGCCAATTGTTGAACAAGAACCTTGTGATAGTTTGTTGATAGAACCCATAATAAAACCGTTTAGCATAGAGCGTAAATAATGGCGCTAAAAGAAAAATGTGGTACTTTAACATGTAATTTAGAAGGGTTTCCATCCCACTTTTAAAACTTTGAATGCTTGTATTTCCTAAAATAACTATCCCAACAGACTTGCAGAGAACATAGGCCGTAAGTTGAGTCTGCAGAATATGTCTGTGCACTCAAAAAGACACCTCAAGAGGAGCCCCAAATACATCGCACCGTGCGCATTGATTTTCAGAATGAACTGAGGATTGCTGCCAGCGTGCCATAACATAGTCAGCAGGAAATTACTGCTTCAAAAACTGTTTTTCTCGAGCTGACCTGGAAAAAATTACACAACCAGTGCAGTGTAGTGTAGATTTCTTCCTCCCATCTCACTGAAAACTCTACTGTAAGAATAATTTCCATCAAAGTATCCTTCGAATCCCAGATCCACGCACGCACACGTGGCGGAAAAATAGACTGAAATAGACCTGACCAGATGTCAGGCAATAGCAAAAATTCCACAAGCGAATGAACTCGCTGCTTTTTCCTCACGCTCGCTAGGAAAACCTTATCTCCTTTGTTTGCGTTTTGTTGCCTTTTAAATAAATTTCTGTGATCATCCTTTCAATCCAGATGACAAATGGGGAAAAGTTGGCACAAATTGAAAGGTTTCTGTTTCTGTAGATGCTTCTAGAATAACAAGACTTCTTTCCTCAAGCACACTGGGAAAATTTTACAATTATTATTGTAGGAAATCGCTGAACAAAACACCGACACACGTGGACCAAGTTTGCACAGTTGGTATAATGCAGTGAGGTGGAAGAATTTTTAAAGCTTTTCCTTCCTTTTATTTTGTACAACAGCCCTCGGTGGACTTGAGCAAAACATCATTCAACTCTTATTGCAACCATTGCGACTCTTATCAAACAAAACCCAAAAGAAATATTTTCCTGTCATTTTACAAATTTTCTATCACGATGAAGACCTGCACAACCGTCCTACTTGTCGCCACTATCGCCCTTTTTGTAAGCAATATATTTTAAGTTTGGAGTATCATAATTATAGTTTGTAACTTATACGTAAACTGTTTTGCCAGAATCTCCTCAACCTCCACCCAATAAACGCGGCAGACGTTCCTTTTAAGGATGAAGTCGCGCTTGACAATACTGTTACGAAGGAGTCCTGAGACCCAACGTAGGGAAATCTATACCTAATAAAGTAACTAAAGGAGAACACAAGGAATG
>JAQIWI010002664.1:0-11811 GCA_034698825.1 Deuterosminthurus bicinctus | reverse complement strand
ATCTTAATCCTATGTTTTTAGTATGTCCTTTCTGTCATGCTCATACGCCTACTCATAATATCTTATCGCATATAAAATTATTTCATTCCAGTGATATCGCAGCTCTATTCTCACCAGAGAATGACTCAGGCACAACTTAAGTATTGCCTTACTTGTAAATCCGCCTGCCAAGGACAACATCGTCGTATCCACATTGAAAGCAATGCATTTTGGTCTGAAACACAGCATCCAACCTCAATAGTCTCTGCTTTTTATGCTCTGCCTCCTACTCCTTCTACTATTACTAGACGCCAAATTAGTTCATGTATGCAACCACTCTATATTTCTGGTCATTATTGTCACATTTGCAAAGCTGCATATCAACTCGCCAATCATCGTTGGCAGCACAACACTTTCTCACTCATCTGCAATATTAAGGATTGCCACTTTCGCACGTACAATTCACCTGAACTCATTATTCATTTTTCACAACAACATAAAAATCATCTTCTCAAACTTACAATTTCTCCCACAGTACGCATTTGGAGTCCAGTGGAAAATTCTAATACGCTTGAAAACTTTTTTGGTAGCTGCCCATCTTGCGATATTGTCTTTCCTACCCTTGAATTAGCATCCCACTTTGAAACTCATCTCATATAATGAATTCATCATTACAATCTTCTCGGCGATTTTGCATAATATGTGAGACAGAATGCACTCATCAACACTGGCGCACACATAGCACTACTCCTACTTGGTCTGAACGCTTTTATGCCTATCATCCTGAATTCACCGCTAATATTTATGGCCCAAACGGCTCCATATATACCAGACAACAAATTATTCATTCTATGATCCCTCTTGCTAATGACGTCTCCTTTTGCATCCTCTGTGGCTCCTATACTTCCTTTTCTGACCATTTCTACACACACAACGCTTACCCTTTCCATTGTCCTCATAAGGTTTGCTCATTCTTTTCTTTTAATCTGATAACCTGCAATGATCATGCCCTTCAGGCTCACGGCAAACACTATCTTAACCAGTATCAGCTTTCAACTACTGTTTTGCCATTGGATGACTCCTCCAACTCATCCAACATAACCACTAAAAGTGCTCTTTGCCCTTTTTGTGATTACTCTATCCCTCTCTCCACGATTAAAAGTCATATTCATTATAGTCATTTTTCATAAATTTATATTTCTTTATTTAACTCAACAAAAGATGAGCTTACTGAGGTCCAACAATATCCTTCACTTCTGCCTGAAATGTAGTACCTTTGTTTCTCAAGATCATTGGAAAAATCATGCAGCTCAACGTACAGTTTGGCTAGGAGACATCGATTTCGATCGTGCATTTCCTACTGCTTTTAACTCCCATGGTCACCCCTTTACCCGCTCACAGGTCCTCCTATCATTATCCATTATTCCTTCCACACCTCCATCTAAAGGTTTTCATTGCGCCATATGTGATATTGAGGTTTCTGACTCTAATCATGCTTGGTCTCATAACCCATTTCCATTTCACTGCTCAGAAATTAACTGTAATTATCAAACTAACTCCATGCAAAACGCCCAACTTCATTCTTGGTATGAGCACAGGATTTCTTCATATTTAACTAACCCGGTTTATTCATCAGTTGTGCAGGCATACTATAAAACAAGCCCCTCATTAACTGCTACAGCTTGCTCTAGCAACTGCCCTCTTTGTGATCTTCCTATCACCACTGCATACTTAATTTATCATATCAGGGACAAACATGATTTCAATAAATTTTTCTAAGAAAATTTAAAGTCTAATCTCTGGTGTTAAAATCCTCCTTTTCTCCTCTTTCTCACTATCATGCATCCTGCACCTGATCTTATCACTCAACATCATTTCTGTATGGACTGCACTAAACTTTGCTTTCCCATGCATTGGAAGAACCATCATGGGGATAAAATTGTTTGGTTACATGAATCTGATGCTCGCAATCCTATGTGCCCTATTTATTCAAAATTCTCATCAAATCCTCTTATTATATATCCGCAGGGAAGCATCATTCTTCAGTACGCCTCTCCTTCTAATCCAGTTTTTTGCCGCATTTGCTATCAATACGTTAAAGACCCATTTCACCAATGGATCCATAATGCTTACCCCTTGGCTTGTGTAGTTAGAAGTTGCCACTTTCGTTCGTTTTCTTTGCTTGACGTAATTCTTCATATTAGATGGTGTCACCCCTTTTTTCCTCCTGTTACTCGCTACATCCAGTCATCCATAGTCCAGATTTATACCATTCGCGATAGTTATTACAGTAATGGTCCGGTGATTGCTATTTGTCCCCTTTGCTACAAACAAGTCACATTATTAGGACTACAATTACATGTACACCATGAACATCCACCACACATTAGAGAACCTTTGTTTAACACCCTAAGCGACATTGCACTTAGACGAGCCATTTCAGCCTACAAATTTTACTCTCCGTTCACACGTAGGTCAGCCTAGCAACATGGAATCACTCCTCAACTTAGACAATATTGTACTTACATACAATGCTGAAGCGCCTGATTCTTATTTTTGGTCCGTAACCACAGACACATGCTTTGCATATTTGCAACAATTTCCTGCGGAGAGTAATTATAACATCCCACAAAACAAACCTACTACTGGTCTCCAAATTCATGACTCTTTCTTTCAAAATCATTTCAGGTACACTGACTACAATTTGGTGATCATTAGTTCACAATCATCTACTGTAGTAGGATGGCTTAACCTATACACACTCTATCGATCATCCACTTATTTTCAACTCATTGTTGATCACCCACAAGAACCACAGCAGCTATTCTTTCACCAAGGTCTTTGGATATGGCGAACCAATATTTTTGGCAACACTCACATGTCACCTTTAGTTTTGGCAACTCACCACCTCTTGAGCTTAGGATACACCCTCTACCCGTCATCAACTTATGCTCGCACCTGGACTATTCTTGAGCTAAAAGTTCGTAAACATAGGTCATCCCGTATCCAGCTTTGCTCTCACCCCATCTCTTCCGAATTTGCACAAAACATTCAGTATTCACTAGCCATTCCTGACCCTTTAGATATTGTCAATAAGGTTCTTTTGGCACCGTTTGTTGATTTTAAATACGCTCGCATTGCAAAAGGTACATTTCGTGTTCGTCTAACTCCCTTCCTAATTCCCGGTTACAAACATCCCCACCAATTCCTCTATTTTCCACAGGCAGACTATATTGATCTTCAGGGCTTATTTGAATCCTTCCAACAATATGTTCTCCCACAGGCACCACCTCCAAGCATTTTGCGTTATAGAACCATTCCGCTTGCAGTAGACTATTATGCACCTTGCATTAATAAGTACTTTAATACAAAGAAATCGTTTAAAGTACCTCCTAATGTTACACAATACACGAGGATTCACTCCTTCATCACACAACTGCATCATGGCCTGCTTACGCTTCCACCTATTCCATCTATCGCTTTTACTCCATACGGACCAAATCTAATCTACTCTCCTGAGGTACACGACTTTATCTCCCCTACTATGGCTGACATGATTGCTGGTGTTCCACCTTTGCTTTCTCCGCTTTCTCCGTCATTACCATCCCACCCTTTTACAGTCACTTCCATTCCTGATTCATCATTTCCAACACATCCTTTTACTATCTTTCCTATCCCTACCCCTTCACCAACTCTGCACAGATCGCCACGTAGTGACCAAGAAAACTCACTCACCATATCAACAACAAGTGTAAGTATGCTTCACATACAAACAGGTATCCGTATGTTATATTACATGAGTATATATGCCTTTAAATAAATTTCTATACTCAATGAACAATTATTTCTTTGAGTCATATTTCAGATCTATCTTCTGCTCATATGCTTACTTAATACTACCTCTTTCTATCTCTTTCACAGGATAATCATACCCTATTATCAAGAAGGTATACTAATTTGTCACTTTCTCTTTAAGTCTTCATGTCAGATACGGCCACCCGTGTCCTTTGCTACATCCTCATCTTCTTCGTCGCTGCCACCACCCTCATTATCACCCTGTGGGAACTAACCAGGATCCTCACTACAACCCCTACTATACGTCGGTGCCATTGATACACATGCCATTTGGACATTGGATTCTGCTACTCTTTCTGTTGTCAACCCTCATCCTTATTGTTGCCTTATTGAGAGCCATCGTCATCATATCCTCATCATACGGTCAGCCAAAATGAATTATCTAATTAATCACAATGTTATCCGCATTGAGGAGCGCAAATTCAATGGTCACCTTGATCATTATGCCTTTTTTACTCCAACCTCCTTCGCATTTCTTCCCAATATCCATCGTCAAATTGCATATGATATTCCTAAATTTGATGACAATGGTCAAATCTTGTCTGTCCCAACATCCTTTCTGAGAATGCAGACTAGATTTAATCACTATAATCTTATTGTCTTATCTACGGCTGGCGATAAGATCATAGGAGCCCTTAACTACGAAGCTACCCTTGCAGCATCTAAATTATTCCAGCAGGCTGTTATAGACACAATGGTTGCCAAACTAAATTTTCATAATGAATCTATCTACATTTGGTGCACAGATAGTTTAGGAGATACTTTCATGTCCCCCATCTTCCTTGCCACCCATCATCTCCTTGTTATGGGATATACCTTTTTCTCCTCTGTTAATACCCCCTTTTTCTGGAAGACGTTAGGAATTGAATTCCAACACATACTCTCTCATCATGTCCAAATTTGCATCAAACCTGAGTATGACCCTCCATCCTCCGACAATCCTGATTTCCTTCCCAATCCTTTTAACCCTCATCATGAACTTAGTAAGGTTGCTAATGCCACATTTCTTAACGTTATGACCATTCCCCATCCAGATGGTGTCAATGCCTTTCAAATTTTTCCTGTACACAGTCCCCTTATCCCTCATCCGTACAAAACCATCATGTTTCCCTTTCCCACACAACTCACCCCTAAAACACTTGAGTTCATATACCTTAATACATTACGCTCACTCTTAACACCAGAACAACGGGCATATCTTACACATCCTCCTACCACTCCCATTGTTCTTAAGTTACTACAACCATCCACATATTTCACAAATAAACTCAAGGAACTCAGTGCAAACTATTTCACCAGTACACTCACCACAGACTTTGACAAAAATACACTTAAATGGCGACTTCTAAAACCCACATCAGTGAAGAATTTTGCTCTAGTGACCCCCATGTGTTATTCATCATCGGACTCAGACACCACAACTACACAATCATCCCACACTCTTACTGATGATGAATCTCCGGAAGTCATTAGATCACTTGCACACAAAATAGATATCATGACCACAACTGACATGATTTCCTTTGATGACCCCCCCTCAGACACTGACGACAATTCGTCACGTTCACCATTAGTAGTGCCAAAAAGGGTTTTTACTTCACGTCAAAATCCTTTTACTGGCACTACTATCTCCCCAACAACAGCGCTCATTATAATGCCTCAAGAGCAACATGAGAATGATGTTGATAAATCAATTATGTCCCAATCCCCTACTGAAGGCTCCACCTTGATAGCCCCACCAGCATCATCCTCATCTCGCTCAGGCAAAATTAAAAACGATCCCAGTACACTCTTTAAACGAGAAAAAGTTCGTACTTACAAGAGAAAGCCGCATAAATAAGCAGGCTCTATTAAATTATATATATGTATATATTATCAAGCTTTCATTTTCCATTTCATTTTTTTATTATTACTATTTCTTTAGCTTTCATTTTACAACTCCATTGCACGTTCCATTAGTTTCTTAAGATTATATACATTTACAAGATTTCAGGCTCATTAATAGCCTTACAATTTATTCATTTATTTTGATTTCAGAGTATCTTCTTTAGAGTGATATCTCTTACCATTATTTTCACTATTATTTTATATATATATGACGCACGCTACTTATAAGATGATTTCAGGTTTCTGTTCTAATTCAGATACCTTATCAATATTCCCGTTATTATTATTGTTATTTATCTTTTATTATCTTCTTATATAGCATATACAATTTTAAGATTTACGTTGACAGGATTTTATTTTAAAATGCTCTACATGCTTAAGTGGATAATAATTAATTGGATGGATCATTTTATGCTTATTTTTAGACATGACTATTAATCCCTGTCTTTCTACTCAACAGTGAATCAACTTGAGCTGCCTCATGCGACTATGAAGTTGTACGGAATTATACGTCCACTTTTATTCATCACTCATGGAGTCAGTTACAACTAAAGGTATAGACAATCCAATCCTCAAAACTCTTTTATAATAAGCCTACTACGCACCCTTACTGACTCCATTTACTCCTTTCCCATCCTTATGTTGAGAATCGGACCAGGCATATAACATAAAATAATTACAAGTCCACTCATGAAAATACAACTACTATATGTCAACTCTGAACAGAGACCCTACTATACTAGAGGTCATATGTTCATAACCGACTTACATTGTTGCTCTTCGTCCCCCTCCCACATCTTTACCCCTCCTTATAAAAGACTTTACGGACTTAATCCACAGCTCTCTGGTCGCCATGTTGGTTGGCCTTGTTACGTTCATCTCAATGAGTCTATATTTAAGACGGGAATTTTTAGTTTACCTGTCACTGTATAGTTTTACATCTGGATGATCCATCCTTTGATTTACTTACATTTAATTATTACTTTATTATCTCTTATTTTATTATTATTAGGTCACTAGTTTAAGTCCTTTATTGTATAACTATGTTTCTTAATATTACTTCATTTATGTCTTTGTATACCAAGGATAAGAGAAATTAGCATTACCCTTCATACTATGCTCTACATGTTATGCTATATGCACAAGCTCATACCACATCACCACCATATCTTACGATATCATTTATCAATGATTGTAAGCCTTCGTGTTTTTATATTATTACCACAAAACTTCATTACATCTTCGACATTTTACTTACACAACAACTTCATCATATCCTTTTATTGTCTTCGCACAACTTTCAATAATTACACTAATTTTATTATACCATTGTTATGAGTATTTCTGAGCTCTCCTTGTATGTTGCACTTAAGTTATCTCTTCGGTTACAAGTTTATTATTACTATATTTTCCAATTT
Organism: Deuterosminthurus bicinctus; assembly: GCA_034698825.1. Classification (NCBI taxonomy): domain Eukaryota; kingdom Metazoa; phylum Arthropoda; class Collembola; order Symphypleona; family Bourletiellidae; genus Deuterosminthurus; species Deuterosminthurus bicinctus. Next base: position 4,672 of record JAQIWI010002664.1, on the reverse strand, counting down.
TGCAAGCAACTTATTATGGGCTATCCCACCTGAAGCATAATCAAGGTGCACTAGATACTCCACATAATATTAGCTTTAGTTGCGACGTCATTCCATTTAACTTGAGGATTTGTTTTGTAATCATTCCCTTCTCATTTTGAATGGAATCGGTTTTTCACCTTCCATTATGTTCTTTGCAGTAACGATAGCGTTTCTTAACTTAGACAACAGCACTTTCACCTCCTGTGACATTCAGGTTACATATCTAATGCAGTTATGTAGTTAAATGACGAACCCTTATGTTTATAATTTATAAAATCACTATATTTTATTGGTTACCAGCGTCTCTTGTAAACACTGTTAAAACACTTCACCATTTTCTTATTTTGGGTTCCATGGGAAACCTGACCATTGTCATTAGAATTTTTCCCAGCATCTTTCACTTCTACCTTCCGCTCATTTATTATGCTTCAAAGCATGCAGTTTTTCCTTTGCAAAGCTTGCCATATTTAATGTGCTCTAGAAGTGCTAGCAACGCTTCATCAGTTCTCGTCAGTACCTTCTGGTACCTCTTCCATAGTCAACACCTAATCTGTACCACGAGTTTCCGTCAAAATCTCTAAGGCTTTTAATGGGTTTTTATCTTTTAACGATAGTTACTTTTCTGAACCTGTTTCTCAAGCTCTTCCGATTGAATTCCAATATCAAAAACATAAGGATGATAGGTAATCGTATGATCGCAGGCCAACATTAGTTCATTACTTGCTCTTTACTAAGCACCTTCCGAACCATTAAAACAGTTTGTCAGTTTGTTCAATACCGTTGGACTTTTACGTTGATTAAGCGAGTTCAGTTGCAAATATTCACTCACTGAAAGTCTCCTTATAGTCGATTCCTTCTTCCTGAAGAAATCCTTTGGCTACCAGCCTAGCATGAGGGACTAACACCGGTTAACTTTAATACCAATAAAGATCATAGAAGAACACTACACACACGAATCAACATCATGCAATATTGGACCTGATCAATTTAAGTAATCACTCCCATCAGGATTTTAGTCACATCAGTCAATTCTTGGTTCACTATCATTGTTAGAATAATTCCTTAACTAATCTGCTTCAACTATATTAATTATCATACTCAAGGCAAGATAAACGAGGTTTTACCTCCGTCTGCATTGCAAACACTTACTAAAATTTCGCAGTCCCTGGGCTGCCACAATTTCCTTACTGTTTAATTCACTTCACTTGAATCACTACCTGGAGTGAGAAAATTATAATTAGAAGTGTCCTCAATAAAGGTGGTTCTAGTAGGTGAAGCGTTACTAAAAGGTCCTCGTTAGATCGTTCCCTAATATCAGGTCCACCCTAATTCCAGAATTTTGTTCCGTTCATCTCTGGAGTATGGATTTTATTATTTCCATCTACATTACAAACTTCAATTCATCATCTAACTTCGTCATACAATTTTACGTAATTACAATCAACTACCTCGACTTTATTGATTTGTAATCTCTTTCGGCTAGTAAATTGCTCTTGACTATAAGAACAATAGAATATCGTGAACCCTTTTTAGGTGTGCTAGTTCAATGACCTTCGCTATAATCATATTACAATTAGATATTAAAGTACAGGTAATGGTATTAGAGGAATACGGATTCTCATTGGAACCGACCTCTAATTCCCCCTTAAAATTCCATACTCACTTTTCACTCAGTCTTTTGATGGACCAAAGTGCTTAATTTTGTTAAAATCAGAAGCTACTTTGGCGATTAGCTTGTTAGGTCCAACTCCTGCCGAGCAGTTTCCCCCAGCTCTCGCCTTCGTGCTGATAACGTGTCGGTTTATACTTAAAACTACTTCAAACTATAGTACGTTACCCTTGCTTGCTGTTATCAGTAACAGTACTGTGGTCATTCGCTAATATGCGTTGGCTAATATGCTCCAAATGTCTCTATATTGTAATTATGCAGTGCAGGTGTGCCTCAAGACATTCTCATATGCTCTCGAAACCTCTTTTGAAGATAGCGAACTTTATGTTCATTCCTCTCCCTTCATTTTGCAATTCTAATATCTTAATTATTACGTAACCTACGTTGAGGTCATATTAATATCATCAAGGGTCATAATTTGACAAATTATTTCATCGAAAATTTCTTAGCACACTGCGAGTCTCATAGTCTTAAAAACTTTTAATATACTTCGGTATTCATTTTTCTGGTAGTCTACAGACTTATTATTATTATTTTAATAATGCTAAAACGTGATTACGATTCACAGGCAAGGTCTCTTTAATTACACCTGTCCCATATTTGTTTCGAATTTAATTCTCAATAAGATGTGCTCTGGTATACGCCCTTCCCCATTTGACCAATTGATTCAACTATCAAGTCATCAAACGGAAGAGTTATCATGTTACTCAGCCTTGAATCATAATCGCTCTTTCAATCTTTAGTGCAATGCTTAAGTTTGTTACAAGATTATCTTTATACTACTAATGGGGTTCTGCAATCAAGCATTACCTCTTCCACTATATTATTTCCCATCTGCTCACGTTTTCTGATACAGCTACTCTATCTTTAAGAACTGATAGGCAATTCGTTTCTACTGAGTCTTCGAATGTATATGGGAGATAATCTACTACTCTTAAATCTTCGTTTATTTATCACACCTACATAAAATTACCATATGTCGCTCCAGCATACATATCTCTGAGTTCCCCGGTTAAGCATTTGAAAGCAATATCTGCACCGAGCAGAATATCCACTCGTCCCGGGAATCTGTACTGCGGGTCCGCCTAAAGTTGTTAGTATTTAATTCCTCGTTTTTATAATTCTTATGTCCGAATGATTTTATTGAAGGAAATGGACAATTTATATAATGTCTCATAATTTTCTCCAAAACCTTTCTCAACAACTGCCTCAGTACCTTCAATTCTCTTCGTAAGGCCCTCTGGTTCTGTACTATCTTCGTCACTTTCTTCGTCATTAATACCTTAAAGTCCGTATCTCCACTGTAAAGATTGTTATTAAGAACACCTTCTTCAATCCTATCGGCAAAGTCTTTGGCCAAGTTTATTGTTTTTGAGCTCACAAGTTCTAATTTAAGTTAAGTCTGCCTTAATTTTCCTTGGCCCTCTGGTCAGTTAGGAACTCAACTTAGCATGAATGGTGAGATGATTTTCCAAGTAATTTCTTCCTCCAAGCTAGCATCTATTCCCTCCTGCAGTCCCTTCTGATGAATATACTGCTCCGTATATGCTGCTTATGACACCTATTGATATTCTCCTCTGAGTTAAGGACTTTTTCTTCAAGTCTATTCAACTCTCTTCTAATTTCTTTATTTTATTTTTATAATACGAAATCCACTGGTCTATTTTCATACCGTTGTTGTTTCACCCTATTCGACTTTAGCTCGCAAAAATGTCTTCCACGTCTTTGCGTAGATATTTAATCACAGGATCCTCGTCAACCTTATTTATAATTTTGGTGCTCACAAAACTAGTGCCTATCTTCTTATTTGAATATTCACCAAAACCAAGGAGTCTCCCTATTTTACCTCTATTTTCATTTTTATTAGTTACAGACTCATCAAAATAGATGAATCTTATTTATTTCTAATAATCGCTTTGAAATCATCAAGTTCCTTGCAGTGTCTTGTTAACATAACGGTTACATAATTACTATCATTGCTATCGAACTACAGGGGAAAACTAGATTCAGATGCGGTAGACATACGTCGTCGGTTTTTGTATGTCATTTTACTTAAAAATTCATCCTAAAGGTTTCAAGTTTCTCCAGTTCACCAACTGTTGCATCACCGTCTATTTCAATCACTCTCTTGATATATTTCATCTTCTGTAATAATAACAACTCTAACATCTTGAGCGTTTTCCGCACTCTGAGAACGTCCTCCTTGATTATTGTTATTAATTTTGCTCTCTACTAGTTGACAACAGTGGATGGGAGATCACGCCCAGGTGTAGATCATCTCTAGTTGACGGAAGTCTACTTCATTTTAACTTCTGTCTTAAAAATACGTGGTATATTTTGCTTAAGGGGAATTAATTTAGCCATACCACTAACATCCACTTCCATTCCCTCCTTCGTTACATTTCTTTATTGCATATTTGAATTTTCTCACGTGTGCTTTTTTTTTTTTTTCCCTTTGCATGCGTTTTTATCTCTCTTTGAAAGTATTTTCAACAAATCTATGACTGCGTCAAATTCTGAGCAAGGGAACGGATTGAACTTCTTAAGCCCAACAACGTAGGGCCTGTTATCTGGTCTCCTCTAACTTCTCACACATCTCTCGAATTTTGAATCTATCTATATGCCTTTTGTATTTATATTCTAGGCACAGTCATTCACACTAGCACATGCAATTGTTATTTCAGTTATTATACTCTTTTCTATATAGTTACCTAAAATTCCCTACTACATAAACCTAGAGGTTGTAATGACAGCAGGTATTAACTCAGGATTAAGTACGACGGTTTACATGATAACGGTAACAGATCATAATAAACGCAGAGAGAGAAGGTGTTAGTCGTTCATACTGATTAACTTTGATTATGATCACCCATGTAGTAATTTTAATAAGCCTATGTGTCCTCTCCCTTTCTCTACATTATGCGGACATAATGTCTGTCTTCTTCGTTGTCAACACGTTATATCATCTTCGAAATATGTTAT
>JAQIWI010002663.1:0-11811 GCA_034698825.1 Deuterosminthurus bicinctus | reverse complement strand
TCACAGGGCTTTTTTAGCAAAATTTTATTTGGGTTGGCGGGCTGCAAAAAAACTCATGGGCCACACCTCTGTTGCTTCTGCACCTGTACAGCTAAATTGAATGTTATTATTCTTTAATACTCTGGGATAGTTTGATGGGCAAGCCACCGTGGTCTAGGGGTTAAAGCTTCCGCTGCTTAAATCTACGGTCCACATATAGGGCTCAGTCCCTGGCTTGACTTTCATACTGTGAGTACTCATAACAGTGCACATGAAGTGTTGTTGTTCAATTTAGTGTGAGAGCTAGGAGCAGTGGGCCCTTATCTGAGCGTGATGGGGTCGCAATGGACATCGCAATCAAAGAGACGAATATAGAAGCAAATGTTGCCTATGCTTAAAACATAATATACACAAGCATCGTGACAACAACAACATGGCACTACTCACAGCTTCCCTAGTTCCAACTTCCAATAAATGAGACTTTGCTCATTGCATTCCCCATGTTTTTACGTGTATCACATGACCTTAATATAAATGGAAATGTTGCAGGTCGTCACATGACCTGGACTTTTCCGCGGAGTGTCAGAGATTCACATGCTAATAAATGTAAACTTATTTTATTTATAACTTTTCCATTTCAAGACCAAATCTACCGGTGACTACCAATAAAGATCCCAAGGGATCACGAGAGAACTTTTAAACACTTTTCGTTGCAACCCATCGCCATTAGTGGCAATATTACAGACCAAAACCGAAAGGTGCTAATACTTTTGGAACGCTGGATTTTGGCATCTTCGAGGTCAAACCCGCACTGAATGAGACAGGATAGACCGATTCAACTCAAATTTTGCAGGCACACACTAGGTTAGTTACTCTAACTTTTCAGTTAGTTTCGTGTTTCTAGTTGCTCTTTTGTAGAAACTAGAGCCTATCAAATATTTTATAGCATAGGGTGCTAATAGTTTTGGTAAGGTGTTGTATATGGGCCGGGCCGGGAGAGTTGCTGTGAGATGTGGCGATGAGAAAGTTGAGCTTCATCCTGGAAGTGTAAATATGGGAGTGAGAAAGTTTCACAGCCCTTATTTGGTTTATTATAAGAAAGTCAAAAGCTCCAAGATCTTCCTTCATGACACCACAATGGTCAGTCCCTTTGCTTTGATATTCTTTGGCGGAAGACTCAGATGGAAGATACCTGCGGATGAGGATGAATTTAGAAGCGTCTGGGTGGATAACAAGTATGAGTTTTCGTATCCAAAGCGGCAGAACTTTCAGTACTTTGTTGATGTAAGTTATTATACTTACTTAAAATTCAACTCAACTCATTTGCAAAGACGTCCAATTGTAGTGAGATGCGAATTGTTGATTAATTTGCAGTTCCTACGAAGAGAATTGGACAAATTTTTGGAGCATAAAGTAAACAATCCAGGACCAACGGATTGGACTCGTGGGACCAAGGAAGAATCTTTACTAAAGTGAGTTATATTTGGTAGCATAATTCCCTTTGTCATATGTTAGCTAATTTTTTTGGGGGTTATTTCGTAGCGCAATCATGGGCATGCTGACGGCCGAGTACGAGGCGTTCGTTCCAGAAGAAGAGGAGGAAGAGAATAACTATGAAGATCAAGGTCCTTCCAGACGTGCCGGTCATCCACGTGGCGGTAAGGGGTGATCGAAGGTGGCGTTAAGACTCAGTAATAGTTAACTACAGTACACCGGTCAGGAAGGTGGCAGAAAGGAAAACTCATGTCATGCAGTACAATACTTAAGTCCTTATTTTTCTCGGGAAGATAATGCAGGAAACTTTCTCAAAAATTGTCAGCATTATGCCCACGGATTCTCATTAAAGTTTATCTGTTTGAATCTGGAAGAAAATTGTTTGTTTTACAAGCTACTACCTAGCTCTAATTTTTTCAAGGCAAAAACAGACATAGGGAGACGACAGTTAGGAAATCATATTGCACCACATCAAACACTTTAACGGGCAACCGATCATTGGGAATTAATATAGCTGTTTACAGAAGCAATTCATATCGCTCTTGCTTAACAACACGGTGGATTGTGTCGATCAAAGTGTTTTGGTAAAGGGTGCTCGTATAGAGGATAAGTAGAACAGCTACAGGAAAACACGGTCAGTTGCTCCCTTGACAGCAACAGTCTGCACGCTATTAAGAACTGGTGAGTGAAATTAGTTGCTCACCTACAGTAGTTACATTCTTACATTTACTACGTGTGATATCATGACATTCAATTTTTGTAGTCTTGGACTAATGCGGTTTTTTTTATCAGAATCTTTTTAAAACAAAATTGGCTTGAACTGCTGTGGGAATAGCAGCCCAGCAGACAGAATGCTAGTGTGCAGGCATTGCGGCCAGCAGTATGTCAATAAATTTACATTCCGTGCACACATTTGGTCTCATTTTGGACAACGAGTCTTTCCGTGCAATGTGTGTGGGAAAAGATTTGGGAACGAAAGTAACCGGATTCTTCACCAGGCACGTGTCCCTCAAGTAACATTAGTGACCATGCCGTCAGTAGCGGTCTAATTCTAGCAATTGGTATTTCAGAGTCTTCACAAACAGAAAGCGGAAGAAATAATGTCGTCGGCGATCGCGGATTCCCAGACACACAGACGGCTGATGAAGAATCATGAAAGCGATTGTGTCCCATGGAATCCTCTACTGTAAGATGTCAGGTTACTCTCGACCATAAGTTACATGCGATTGAAATTATTCTTGGCGTTGTGCAAGATGTCCACTGTCAAGATATTTATTTGAAACTGTCGTTGTTGACCTCCCTCCCCTCCCTCATTAATTCAGCATAATGTAAAGCATTGCCTCAGCTTGTGTAACGGGCAATTTTCCTGTACTTTAATCAGAGAATATTCCCGAGCACTGACCCATAGGCTGTATATTTGTGTAGCTCTCATGTTTTTTTAAGTTGAAACAACAATGACACAGAGAGTTGAAAATAGGACATGATTGCGTCAGATCGACCGGATCACATCAGTCTGTGTCAACTTTTTAATTCTAGAAAGAACCTGGAGGTATTGTAGAAATGTTTCAACATGCCTTAATGACCTTCTTATGACTCTTTGCTCAGAATGACTTCGAACCCAACGACCTCCATTCCTCAAGCAGTACAATCCGGCGGATTGCAGTGTCTGCGGCTTGATAGAGACAGGGGAAAGTCTGATGAAACTTTTGTTCCGGCAATTGGCTCCAGCATGTCTGCAGATTACAAGCCATTTGAATGTCCATTGTGCATAGAAGTGTTCAAGCAGTTCTCTCACCTTGAAACACACCTGCTAACAATGCACCCACGGCGAGAAATGATTATGAAGTTGGTCAAAGAACGCTATGGCATTCTAGTATCGGTTAGTAAACATTTGGAGTTTTTCTTCTTATGCTCCTTGTTTAGGATTTATAATGCTTTTTACGTCTCATATAGGAATCGGGCAAGGACGGGCATGTGAGTAGAAATGATCGCGAATGCACCCGACGTGGATCAAAGGCATTATCGCCTTCTTTCACATGCTCTTCACATGCTGCTAAACGCTTGAAGCCGGTTGGGACAGACATGATTTCAAAGGACGTCCATTTTCCTCCGAAGCTTCGGCATAAAGCGTACATTTATGATTGATTACATTTATGACAGACGTGAAGAGGACAGCAGGGATAAGACGCAGGGATTGTGGCCGAGTAAAGAAAGCTCATCGTGGGGGTCTTACTTTCATTCTGGATGCCTCGCCACTTAGAGCACAATACCTGCAGTTTTTACATGCTAAATCTATTAAGAAGCTACATATCCCTTAAAAGATTTACAGTGTAGTAGTTCGGTAAATTGCCTATCTAGAGCTTTTCAAAGCCGTGGAATCCATTTTGGTTGAGATTTTTCGTTTTATTGATAAATTAATATGCCAAAATATGTGCAGAAATAAGCCAACAAACTGAGAAAGCTAGAGATTGGTATAACAATTAACTTTTGTAGGTTAGAATCAGCCCCACAGCTTGCTGCGTGACAAAGTCTAGAAACACAGGGACGTATTCTCTTTCCATTTGGTGAAAGTTGCCAACTTTCACTCCGACTACAGGAACGGAGCGAAGCATGGTTTTCATTGACTTTAAATCTTCATGACTCTCTGATTTTCTTATTCGTTGTACCATCAGCTTGACTTTCATTTCAGTCATATTTTCAGACACTCGGAATACCCGGCTGTAAAGGCCAATATAGAATACTGTCGCATAGTTTGCTACCATGAGACATAACGCTGCTGAAGTGCCATCAGTATGCAAAATAAGAATGCCGAATGCTGATAGCACTGTGACCCAAGCAATGATACCCGTTTTTAGTGTGTAGATGAAGAACCGCTGGCTGATGTTGAATAAAACTGTAAGACAGTGAAGTTTTCTGATCCGTCGTCCGCCACATTCAAGGAAAGTCTCAGTAGTCGCTTCCCTAAAATGCAAAAAAAAAAAATCATAACTCAGTATGTAACAGGTTGAAATATTTGTTATATTTTTCAAGCCTTAATATTGAGCTGAAAATAATACCGTTCGTGCTCCACGTCATCAAGAATTGTATTCATTTTTCGAAAGAAGCCCAACTGGATAAACACTGCAAGTGTGATGTTTGCAGTGGAGAAGAGGACGCAGTAATAGTCGATTAGAATGGACCCAACCAGAGTATACCAAGTGCGAGATTCTTCAGGTAGGACTGAGTGAAGCAACTGAAGCCGATTTGGGTCCAACATGAAGATACCAATGAAGAGAGGGAGAGTTCCTGGCGTCGAGATCGGAATGACAAGCATGAGAAAGTCTTGCATGCTCAGACGCTTGTAGAAACTCTGTGAGGCGATCGCTTATAAAATGAAACACAATCACATTAAATGCTAATGCTTGTTTCCGTGTAATGTAAATGGGACTCGAAATTTTGGACCAAACAAAATTACGTCTTGTAAAGTGTCGGATTTCATTCAGAACTGCTACTGTAGTTGATGCATCATAGAGAAAGCTGTTGCACATTGGAGGTATGTGGGTAACGAAAAAGGCAAACATAAAGTGCATGGCGAAATGATTTAGCTTGAACAGCTCAGGATAAGCAATTGATCGAATCAACTGGAGTCCTACAAAGCTGAAATAAGCTCCAGAAATGATTAAATTGATTTTGTAGAGGAAAATTCGGAGCTTTGATAGTTGAGCGGAGATGTGGAAATTGCTTGTGTCGATTTCAAATGGGAGAAAATTGATGGCTTGGTAGGTATGCCAAGTATGATAAACTGACTTAACAAGGTGTTTCACCCACATTCTTCAATAGCTTTTCAAGCTAATCACTTAGTTGAAAAGTATATTGATGAAGTTTATAAATAAGATTAGGTTGCTTCCAACTGGGTAGATGAACGGGAAAGTTTCTGCTGCTTCGTTGAACGATTTTACTGTGTGATATTATATTTCTAAAGTACTTTGGGTGTCCCCCAAGTCATGTTTCTCCGGATTTTTTAACCTTTTTCCCTTTGAACTTTCTCTGTGAAACTTGTGTGTTTTATGCGAAGAGAAAAGAAGAACTTAGACACTTAGAGCAATACAATCGGTTGAAAATTATTTGGGCATACGTGTCAATTTCATTATCTGAATCTGGAATAATTTGGCTGGATATACAAATACTGGATTGCGGGCTGATATTTGAATTTTTATCTACGACACTTAAATTTAATTGCTTGGAGTAAGTAAAGCAGTTGCTAGAATACCAAGTGAATAACCAAGCATTAATTACAAAATGGTTCCAGCAATCATCTCTCGCAACATTTTATTAACGCCATCAATTTTCTGTCATTACTTTTGGCGATAAGTTAAACGTTTTGTGCAAATTATTTTCCAAACAGTTTGACATTAATTGCGATAATAATTATTTCACAATTAGGAAATATCTTTTATGTGCAAAGCTATCGCGAAACTTTACAAAGTTAGGAGTAAGGAACGTTGCATTCAGAGGTGTGGCCCATAGGGGATGCCCATGGACAAGCCCGGCCCAGCCTATGCCCATTGACATCGAAAAATGGGCAAACAGTGGGCGGGCGCTGGTTGGGATGGGCAAGCGATGGGCGCCCACGTGGTATTAAATGGGCAATGGGCGCCCATTCTCAGACCGTAGAGTGAAACTTTTCGGTTACTAACGCGTATTTTAGCCGATGCCAATTTGTTTCCCTTGTCATTGCTTTTAGCGTAGTTGGTCATACGAGTTTTAATTATTTCGCGCTGAAAGTCACAATAAAATTGTTGATTTGACGTAAAGAGTTGGCATGACCTCTTTGAGTGGCAATCTAATGCTATCAGCAGCTCATCAATTAGTTAGCGATAGTGCTATATACTATAATACAAAAATATTCTTGTATAATTTTGTATAAAAAACATGAAAATGAGCTTTTGCAGACAATGGTTGGCACAAACGGGCAGCCCGTGGGCTCCCATGGGCTTTTTTGGGCAGGCAAAGCAATTGCATGGGCGCCCGTGGGGGCCCATGCTTGCGAAAGAAATTCTGGGCTGGGCATCAGTGGGCTTAAAGCAAAATTATCGTCGGGTTGGGCAGGCTTTTAAAAAACTCATGGGCCACACCTTGAAGTACCTTAAGATCTTGAATTTGCGGGTACAGCCATTCGTAGCTGGTTTTCGAACAAGACCTACTACATGGCGGCACGATAAAATATATAGAAATGAAAAACACAGCGACCTTTTGGGTGTCCCAGATTTTCTCAGCACAGGACAACTTATAAAAGTAGAATTGAAATTCTGCACATCGCACAATATAGCCCAATTTCTTTCTTGTTTACTGCACAGTTGAATTTATTTTGAACTCACGTAGTATTCGGCACACTTCAGCACATAAAAATCCCCGTATATAATAGCCAAGTCAAATGTCCCTTGACTCTTAAACACAGTGCCATTAATTGAAACAACAGCCGGTACAGCAAATTCTTTCGCACTAAAACTCTCTAACAATGGCCCAACAACAGCCTCACTACTTTAGCATTTAAATACATCTCGTATCCAGTGGCTTCGTACAATTCTAGCACTCCCACTGCTGCTAACCAGGCTGCTGATCATTGTTATGAGTTATGAGAGTGCGAGAGAATGAATGACTTTGGACGGGCGCCCGTAGCCCGCCCGCTCCCAGTTTTGCCCGCCCATTTTCAAAATTTCTACGGGCTGCCCAGGCTTGCCCACGGGCATCTCTCACGGGCCACATGCCTGATGCAGAGAAAGAGAATCATTTTAATGGCTGTAAATTGCCGACCTATCTACAGCCTAATATCAGGCTAGGCTATATTACGTTAATTACAGCAAAATTTAGTATGGCGTCTTTGCCTTATTAATTATTCCTAATGAAACCTTAATTACTCCGATTTTGCACAATAAACGAGGCTAATATTGTCCCAAATGTCAACGTCAAAAACTACTTAAGTTACTTATCGAACTAAGTGGAAGTTGTCAGTAGGCATTTAAGGAATTACAATGGGCGAGGCACCTAAAGTCAGTAATGTCCGCAAACTGGCTCTCCTTTAAAATCCCCTGGGCACGGTTACCTCTGCTCATAAAACTCTCGTGTGCGAGCATGCCCAAAAGTCGTCTGGATAGAAAAACGAAGGCTTTTGCTACTATTATAGTTAATGCACACCGAGGACTCGTGTAAGTCTCCACCGTAGCAATAGACCCATAAGTGGTCCAGGCTATAGGACCTTTTTTTTTGTGAAGAACTGACCCTCAATAAATAAGTCTCCACCGTTAGCGAACAAACATCCACAACTGCTCTACTTCTAATTTGCCCAACCGTTTTAATTTAAAACTGATAGAGCCACAGTCTTTATAACCAATCGGCCACGAACTGTCAGTTGTAAATATCAACTCAAAAAGCTCTTATATGGAACGTGGCAATATACAAAAAAGGTGGGGCAAAAGTCAATATTTCATATTTCGTTTCGACTTGGATACTTAAGTTCATACTTTTGTTGCTTTTTCTTGTAAAGAATTGTTAATTCGCCCCGTCACTGCATACGCAAATTTTTCGACATTAAGTATTTTAGACGAACTGCACTTTTCAACTTTATGAGAATACCTAGTGCTTTTAGTTTGTTACAGAACGCACACACGTCCTTGTGTCCTTCCACGTGCCTATAACTAATTCATGGTACAATAAAACTCCATAAGCATTTACGTCGATCCCATTTGCGTAAGTCTGACAGTCTTTTAATTGAAATTCTTTTAACTAGCCTAATGTATTCAAGGCTTAATGCTTTTCTAAATGAATTAAATGTCTTACGGTTGTCTTTATTTAGCAGGTAGCAGCACTTAATCGATGACAGGCCGTAACATAAAACTGACAGGATAAAAGCTTTGTTAATTCCATCGATTTAGTTTAGGTGCTGGCTAATTACCCGCAGTCCATCTACTAAAGAGACGTGGAAAGTACCTCAGTCTTCACCCAATTTTGCACAACTGAAGTTGGCTAAATTACATAGACTTTTATCACACTCACATTTTATTTGAATTTTGAAAGATTTCATTACTAAAATTAGAAGCCATAATATGGAGACTTTTCGTAAGGTGTTTAGAAAAGCCGGTAATGGGAAGGCTGAAGAAGCTGTCATCTTCTACCGTAGAGCACTGAAGATAGCCAAATCCGTCGGAGTCCTTCCATACGACTGGAACCCACAAACGCAGGAGTTGGAATTCTCCAAAAGTCGCCTTCGCTTTGTCATTTTTGCCAGCCAGTACTTAATGTACATTCTGTACGAAGTTTTCGTTACTTATCGTTGCATCTATGCGTCCTACTTTGATAACAAAGCAACGGAGAAAGAGAAAATTGGACTTCAGTACGTCGCTATTGCATATGGAATTCAAGTCGTCGTTCACTCCTGCCATTTTTTCAACCGCTATCATCTCCACAGTTTCATCAACCGTCTTCTGCGTTATGTTCACAATGATTTTAAGAGTAAGTTTGAAACTTCAATTTCAATTGAATCAATGTAAATCTTGATATCGAATTGCTAGGATTGCCGGATGATGGAAGGAAACTGAAGAAGTTTGGACCATTCATTAATGTCCTTTCATTTGTGGGGGTCGTAGTGATCAGCCTGAATATCTCCACGATATTCCGGCGGCCAGATTCGCGCCATCTTCTAAGCTCATTAGTACCTGACGTGGCAATGAGAACGAAATGGGAGTTGTTTCCCTTTGCTCTCATTCATGGCTACATATGGTGCAATCAATGGGGGTGCACTTACTTTATCGTCACGTTGGTTATGTCTCATATTAGCGTGACTGGGAACGCCCTCAACAGGACAAGGTGGGCCACAATTTTCGCGAGGTTTTTAGCCCCAAAGCTGCAAGTTACATAGATTTTGTTAAATTTAGGCCGAGCTGCCATTTGACTGCAGAGCGATTCTTTAGAGCAGCGAGGAAACTGGAGGTATTGCAAGGGAACTTTAACGCACTCTTGCGATGGACACTGTGGGTAAGTGAGGTGGTCTTGGTGTCAAGCTGCGTATTTGGAATCTGCGGGAGTATCCGACACGAGGGGGCGCAAGCTCTACGGCTTTTCATCGTGTCCTTCTTTGTTCTTCTACTACTGTTCACATTCTGGAGGGGGCTCGGTGGCGTATTTGAGAACTCAAACGAAATCTTGGTAGAGTGGCGCCGTACAGATGAGCCCACTTTGTTGTTCAGAAAGCGAATGAAGTCGATGAGACCAATCCGTGTTCAGGTTGGTGCGTACTTCTATGTGGATGCAGCTATGACTTTGACATTGCTGAGCATCATTAGTGAGAACACATTCAACGTACTCCTGGCATCTGGATGATGGAATTACCAGGGCAATGACTTGATACCTTGAACCATTCGGGGTAATCGAAGGCTCATACCTCAAACTGCATTTTTATTTTAACTTGAGTTAGGAGATAAAGATAACTAAGCTAATCAGTTTTTTCAGTCAAGGACTTGATGCTTGAATTAAATCGTCCCAAAAAACTCACAACGCCTTTGTTGGCACTGTTGAAGGCTCTTTGACCGTGGATGTATTATAAAATTCAATGTTCTCAGCTCCAAGGACTAAGTTCGTTGTGTAATTTTCTTTTAAAGGTATAAGTAAGCAATGCTGAGCAAGCCAGTTAGGTACTTCGTTGTATGAACATTATTTTATCCCCTGTTTTGGTCATTTTCAAATCTTGTCAAGGAATTAGGAGCTTTTTATTTGTAACTTGGCAGTATGAATGATTGTCCGCAATATGATTGTCTTAAATGTCAACGTCAAAAACTAATACTTTAGTTTCTTATCGAACAATGTGGAATTTCTTAAGTATATAAAGTAATTCATATGGCCGACGCACCTAAAGTCAGTAATGCCCGCAAACCGGCTCTCCTTTAAAATCCCCTGGGCAAGGCTACCTATGCTAATGTAACTTTCTTGTAGAATACGAATAATATCACCAACTTGCCATGAACTGTCAACTGTAAATATCAACTCAAAAGACCCTGATGGAACATAGTAATATATTTCTTTTCTCCGAAATGTGCGTAATAATTATAATTAAATACGATGCCGGACTCCTGCATAGTTAATCCTAAGGTTGTAGAGTAAGGCATAGTGAGAAAGTAGAAAGCCATGTGTAGTTCAATAAATGCTTTAAGTAGTTTAATTCAGAGTAAGAAGCACAGAATGCACACATTCTTCGTCAGCAGCGGCAGGTACCTCATTTGCCTAAGCATCACAATGTGGGTTTAAACAGATCTATAAATAAACTTGAAGTATTCGATTACTCGCTTTTACGTCAGAATCAATGACGTCATTGTGTTCTCAATTAAAATAATGTCCCATACTTGTCGTTTCCAAGCTAAGGACGGTCATTTTAACGAAATAAGCGTGACAGTTTAGTTCTGGACACATTGTTGACAGCGTGTCTCCAAGTTAGAAGTAATTAATGCCATCCTGAAAAGAATATTACCGGTTGGTCTACGTGCGCCAAAACAAAATTCAGTTATTAGTCTGTCCGCTGAAATTTCCTTGATGTCATCCGATTTACTCTGGAAAATATGCTACGTAGACTAGAGTCCGTAGTTTAATCTACAGCCTTCTCCTGCCAACTTAAATTCATATAACTTTGCAGTCCGTGCAAATTCAGTTGATAAAACTATGAAGTCATATCGCAACTTACTTAAAACCGACGTTTTACAGCGCTATTTATTGATTAGACAAGCTCAAAGTTTGTTTTCAAGTTATTTCAAAAATAAGGGTAAAACCAACGCCAAGGATTGGACACGAGAAGCTGCTTTACTTTACATTAGAGCTTTGAAGGTGCCCAAGTACACTTCAATCCTTCCATACAACTGGAATGCAAGCAAACAAGAGCTGGAATTCTCCCAGAGCCCCACCCGCTTGGTGATTTTCACCATTCAGTACTTTTTGCATTTGCTGTTCGGGGGATTTTTGATCTACCAATGGATCTTCTTCACCAAATTCAATGATAATGCCTCAAAAAAGGACAAAGCTGCCATTCAGTATGTTGCCATGGCCTCTACAGTCCCCATCATACTTCAATCGTGCTCATTCTTCAGCGGTCATAGTCTCTGTAATTTTATCAATCGACTTCTAAATTACGCTCGACAAGATTTTCAAAGTAAGCCAGACATTTCCTTGTTTAAAAAAATCACTTTAATTTTAATCACTGGATTGACTGACATAGGACTGCCTGATAACGGGCGGAAACTGTGCAAATTCGGGAAGTTCATCAGTGTATTTCCCTTGGTGGCAGTAATGGTTCTCTGTCTGAACGTGTACGTGCTATTT
>JAQIWI010002662.1:0-11813 GCA_034698825.1 Deuterosminthurus bicinctus | reverse complement strand
TGCGTCAGGGTGCTTTGGCAATGGTTCAAGTGGTACCTTGGGTAACCTTTTCGATGGCAATACGAAATATCGCCTTTATGCTACCGCAAAACGTGCCTGGTAAGATTTTGTTTAGAATATTTTAGCACAAAAAGCAATTAATATTTAACTTTGTATGTCGTAGAAGTCGTAACAGATCAGCAATACAGATACATGCAACTTGTGGTCGAGAATCTTCCATGGTTGGACAGTTTAGCCGCCCCAGATCCTTTTATTCTACCTGGTGTTTTTGTGTTAGCAAGTTTAATTAACATTCAGCTTGCGACAAATAGACCCAATATTGAAACTCCTCAAAAGACTATGCAGAAGGTCCTACCGTGGGTCTTGCGTGGAGTCATTGTCGGTGTAGGAGTATTCGGTACTTATCTTCCTTCAGTAAGTCTCTGTCTTGCATTTATATTATAACATATAGCATCAGATGGTAATAATCCGTTTTATGTATTGAACTTTCACAGGCTGTCACATTATACTGGGCAGCATCAAGTTCTTCAGCAGTGGTGCTAAACGTACTGATGAAAGTTCCGTATGTGAGATCTACCTTAGGGATCCCATCAAGTCCGTCTACAACACCCGCAAATGAGAAAACGTCATCGTTGAAGTCTAAATTCAAATTAAGATGGCCATTTTTGAAATCCAAGGGACCAGCGATTTAAAGTCTGGAAAAAAGTCAATGCAAATTGCTTATTTATGTCAAAGATACGTCTATAGATAATTGCATCTTTTATTTTCGAGGATGTGGTCAAACTTAATAAACACAGTATTGGTCCACTTAAGTCATATTGCTTCATGGACTGAGCAGGAGCAAAATAATCACAACGTTCTGAATCTATAACTTGTTTGCTTCTTCAGCTCCCAAGAAAAATTAACGTGGCTTGGACTATGAATTTATTGTTTACAGTTGGCTCGATTACCCTTTCAGTTTTTCATTCCCCATTCTACTCACTCACGCCACACAACATGCACATCGGTGTCCTCAAGGAAACTAGAAATTTAATTGAACTGCTGATTGCATAAAATTAACACGCTGCTGAACTACCGCCACCAGTTTATCATCATTATAAGAAACATTTTAGTCATTTTTTCTACATTATGATTTCTCTCCGCTCATGTCATGCAAAAGTAAAGTCCTCTGGCCATCTCACTGATCCCTGACAGCTGGTTGACTCAAGTCAATAAATAATATTTGACTCATAAAATTATCGTGATGGTGTAAGTTTTCAGTTATCCTTCCGTCAGCGCTGCTCCTTTCTCATCCTCTGCGGCATTTGATGATAAAATTAGACGCCAAGGAGAGAGAACTACGCCTATAGATGATACACCATGATGATGATGCTATCGGCATCATCGTCGTCGACTCTCCCGAGAGATACATACCAAGCTCTGTAATTGACTGTATCAGACTCAATGCATCAAACTCTCACTCTGTCCTCTGGCATTATTATCCGGATTAATAAATGAATTAGTTTATTATAACAAGTTTATATTTACGAGTGAGTCATAGCCTCTGGAATGACTCTTGAACATTAGACTCTCGGCAAAAGACTTTTGCCGGCTTTGAGCCCCAAGAGTCAAGATCGGAGAGTATATTAGTGCGGCTGTTGCCCTTCATAGCAACTTTATAGTCGACATGGGCTAATGAGGATGATTCTCATATCACTCTAATGCTCTCCAAATGAATTATTTCGCAAGTGTGTACTTTTACAGAAGTCTTGCTTCACTCTAACGCCAAACCTGCCCAAGCGGTCTGGCGACGAGCGTGCTCAAGTCAGTTACGGCCGGATTTTAAACACTACAAGAGGCATAGACTGCCGTTTCCCACTGGCTTTGTATTCAACTTACGAGAGCTTTGGGGAGTCTATGGAGTATGATAAAGAAGACAAAAGGTAAGGCTGGCCTTATTAAGTCCGGACACATCTCCCCGTGCCAGTCATGCTCGTCATATGGTAACCCGCCTCTTAACCTTGCTCACTGCATTCTTTCATAAATTATGCCCGGCGCAGCAGTTGTGCCATGAGCATCAATTTTATAGACGTCACCCTTGATCCTCCATGATTGGCATCCAAGTAGGCATAATTCACTGGGGCAATAGAATCCTTCTCTGTCTCATCATAATCGTCGTCATCACCTGAGCACTGACTCTTGTGCAGCTTTAAAATCACGTCAGATTATGACTTTTGATGCAGTGGAGATGTTAATGAGTAGGATGAGTTTCGAAACAGATCGATTTAAGCTGCAAGAAGTTAATTATTAATCTTCTAATCATCCTCATAAAGCAGCGTGCTTTTGCCAAAAGGCTTCGACTTTACAACAGATGCTTTGAGTGTAAATAAGCCCCTTTGAAATGTCCGCAGTTTTCAAAGGTTTCTCTATACTGCATTCATTCACAGACTTTCTTTTGAATTCTCTGTCTTTCAACGTTCATTGTTGACTCCATTAGCAAAGTAAAACGAAGGGGAATGCTACTTTGGTTGAAGTGTAGTCAGAAAAGCAAATGCCGGCGGAAATGTGGACAAGGCGGTAGAAAGAATCCGTTCTCTTGCGCATGTTGTCTGAGAATCTGGAGCAAGCCTAGTGGAAATTAGAGTCCATTTCAGTATTAATTACTACACACTACTATGAGTGGAGTAACCTAAAGAGAAAAGTTATGATTATCATTGTATGGGAGCTATAAAAATATAATTATAATTTATGAGCCATGTTTTCTTGGAGTGAAAAAATAGAGGAACGATATTATGTTTCTTCTCTTTCTGTCTCTCTCTCTCTCCAACCCTTCACACTGTGTGGTATACAAAATGTATAGCCGTTTGAAAGCCACACATTTGATAATTATAATGCGTCTGTCGATTAAGCATATTGCTCTGTAGGGGTAGTGGAGGAGGGAATATTATTCTAATATTATTGTACAAATGCATGAAAGGATCATTTTTTTCTCCCTTCCAGTTAGCCTCAATCTGTAATTTAGTTTGAGGCTTACCATCATTTTTAGTATCAGGTTGGAGATTAGATGAGTGCTGCCATTATCAAGCGTCGTATACAAACTATCCCCCTGGCTCACGGCTTCATTTTCCTTTGAGAGTCAACAAGGAAAACAAAAGCAGGAGTGTGAGGTTGAATGTGTGTGTCTACGGCTTGTCTTCTGTGTGCATATTACATTTTATGTTTTGTGTGTATGTTTTACGTGAGTGCATTCAGTGGGAACTGGAAGGGATCCCTTGATTTTTTTCCACGTCGATCTGTCTCTGTTGTTCAAAGTTTTAGGGCATTATTACTAGTAGTATAGCACTGAACAACGTGTGGATTGTCAATGAGCACCATCATATTCTCATATCTCTCACTCACATTTATTCCAGTCCGCCTGAGGGATAGACAGGAGCAATGGAAGGAGGCAAACAACGTGCGAACAGAGGGAATAGTGGATTCAAGTAGGCTTATATGGGCACATTTACAATATAACCAGCAACATTTGCTTATTATTACCTCAGCAGGAAGGACTGTAAATGTGTACAGACTTTGTTCCGTATGGGGGATTGCACACATTGCACGCTCACATTCCCTCGGACTCTCACACATAAACACACACCCAGAATAATCATGTAACATTGACGCCTCTAGCCGTCTTATTATCATCATATGCATCATCTTTTTTCGTCTTCTTCTCCATATGCAACAATTCTGACCCGATGAGGAGTGCATGGAGGGAGACATATATGATGAAGACGCAAAGCCTCCAGACTTGTCGTGCATTCCATTCAGAAGATATGATTTCCAGGAGGAATTCTTCCATCTTTTCTCACATCCTTGCCTGTCATGAAGACTTCGCTCGTCAAGTCTCTGCCTGTTTAACTATTCCTCTTCCTTCCCTGTTTACTTGTTGGTGCTTTTACACCGGAGTTTATCTGTCTGTTTCACTGGGTCTGTGCCTGTTCTACGTGTATTTGTTGTACTTGTACTATGTTTGTGTGTGTGTTTGTGTGTGTGTGTGTTAATATTGTGTGCATAATTCCTGTAACTTGGAGGCCGTTCATCATGGGCAGTGAGTAATTCTCAAGACATCTCGCCTTGCTCATCCACAGTAATACACACATGATGATGATGCGGTGAAGACTGGATGGACAGGGAGTAAGGCTGATGATTATGTGTGAGGGCTTTTAAAGTTCCAGAGTGGATAGTATGGAGTCTTGTGTGTGTGTATAGGATCGCTTAGGTAGTAAATGGGAGGATACAAAAGCATGAGAATAATCCATGTTATGATGCTACACAACATGAGATGAATATGTAGTGAACTTTCCCAAAGCCCTCGGGTCCATGTTACATACAAGTCCAGCGCATATAAATGTTGGTGTGTATACGTGTGAGAACTGTATAGAATAGCATGTGGCTTGTTCTTGGGCTTCAACCCCTTACTCACCAGTGCATTAAGCAATGGACAAACAGACGGTTGCAACTCCTTGGTCTATCTAACATGTTTTTTCCCTTCACACTAATATCATTATATAAAAGCCGGGCCGTAGTGAACTTTGAGAGGGGGATGAGTATGGTGAGGGTAAATTGTGTGTATGGCTATGTGATGTACACGACTACGATGAAGCACGTTTGCTACAGATGCTACCCTGCCTAATGCCGCCTTCATCCCAACTTCGTCCTCTCTCTCTCTCTCACTCTCTTCAGAAGGAACCACACATTCGACTTGTGAGAGTGATGGAAGTGAGAGAGTAAATCTTGTCTGCTCACAATAAGAATCCCACGGTGTTACAACAAGGCAGCAGTAATAGTGGCAAAAATTTCTATATATGTGCAGCCTCACTGAGTCATCCAGCAGCGCTTGAGGAGTTTTTTTTTTGTCTTTTTGAGCAGTGCAACCACCACTGTACTACTACAACCACTTGTTTGTGCTTGAAGGTGTCCATTTCTACTTAAATTTCATGTGTATTTTTGTGTTCTTATTTTGTGTGAAAGAATGTTTAGCGGGGATTTGCATGCTATGGTGGGAAGAAAAATTGAGCATGATTTCAGTGGACCTTCTTACATCTCGTGCGTGCCGCAAGACGGAAAATTCGCATTACGATTCCATTGTGCCATTTAGTGGAAGCAATTATCTTTGAATCTCTTAGTGTAATTATTGTTATTACGGCATGTGTAAACTCGCCCCTTCATGTTATAACCTTGTGCTCATGATGAGGATGATGATGATGATCTCACACAAGGAGGTTGTTAGTTCGAGTGCTAAAGCATCCAATCGTTTTGTATTCATTTAGCTATTTAGTCCTTTTTTGTTTTTTTTAAATTTTAATCAAAGGGAAGACTAAGTGACACACTTAGAGATGAGCAGTTGGAGCGGATGATTAGCAGGAGTGACAAGTACACATTGTTTCTTTATTTATTATTATTACTGCTCTCCAGTGGTGTCAATGTCAGCGTACATTACCACATTCCTAACCATCTTCCTCACACTGAGTCCGCCGTACTGAATAGACATGACATGAGTATGAGATGTCACTCACTCACTCAGTTAGTGCGTCAATATAAAAGCATTCACATTAATCCGTGCAAATGACCGGTTTTTTTTTCTCCCCACACTTTGGTCAGTCTGTTTTTACGACTCAGTTCAGTTGAACTGTAGCTGTCAATCGCATTAACGTGTGAGCAGGTGCAGCCGCTACTGTCATCCATTCCACGTGTTCCCTCACACAACTCTTTTTTAAATTTGGGGGGAGGCACACGTAGTAACTTTACAACAGTTTCCACCTGATTCGTCATGCAATTGTGTACATGTTTGAGTATCCTATTACTCTGTGTATTTATTATGCTCTCGAGTTACACACATGCAGATTGAATAATCGCTTGTACTGATGCACTTTTAGAATAGCAAAGGCTTCACACTTTGTTGTAGTAATCACATAGCACGTCAGATTTCCAAACCTCATTGGATTCATGCTCGTTGGATGCGTGTGTAGTACTACACATTCGTGACGTACACATTGAAAGGATTTCCAAGCACATTGGATTTAACCATAGGATTTAACAAACCCTATTGAATCCATGAAGCACGTTGAGAAGCACGTTGGATTTATAACCAAGCTGTCGAGTTGTTTTAGGCTTATGTAGGTCCAAAAAAAGATCATAATTGAGGATGATACAGACATTGCAGTGGGGGATAGAGAGTGAGAGGAGACTTATTTGCACAGTTGGGCTTCAGCTCAACTTATCAAGGGGTCTGAGTAACGAGAGGAGACGACGAGGCTTATTTGGAAGATAAAAAAAATCCTGTTATGAGCACAAATCAGTCTGAGATGAATGAGTGCGGCACAAGAGGAACATTGTGGTGAGGAGTAAGAGCAGACGATGACACTGATGACGGCGAGAGAAACTGCGGATCACCATCATTCAATCTTGATCAATTTCTTCAAGTTTCCGTCGTTCCCTTCCCATGAATTGTCACGTAGGCATAGACTAATGTCATGACTCTATTTGGATACCTGGTATGTGTGTATGAGTGAACAGTTAGCGTTTCATATGTCATCTCTTGTGACCACCTCAGAGTGAATGACTGTTTTTCCTACCAGAGTTTCTGCATATTGTACATTTGTGCGTGCATTATGAAGGCGTGTGTTACTCTGTAGATCTCTCTGTGTTTGCAAATGTTATGATGATCATGCCTCTCTCTCCCTCGCTCTCGTCAGTCTCCTCACATATACACTTTGTTGATGCACTCAAACTGGAGAGTTTGGTGGGGAGTGAGAGATAAAAGTTTATGATTCTCCTACTGCGGTATCTGTCATACTACTCGCTGCATCACGCCGCATTGTCTGACCCTTATTTGCTGTGTGTTTTTCAGCGTTTGTGTAGCACAACAGTACTGAGTCAATTCCAGTCAGGATCTAAAGTGAGAACCAGCAGTTTACAAGTTTTTCACTGAATTTGTCGCATTTTGTGTAAAAGGTTGTGAGTGCGTGGGCGGGCCAAGTTTCCTCAGTGGTGTTGCTCGTTGTGTTCATTAAATTGTTGTGGTGCTGTTTACGAGAAAAGCAGAAAAGCAAAAAAGAGAGGCTCACGAGATTTCTTCTTCCTTCAGGTTTCCTGTGTGATGGTCAACAATCTCAAGTGTGCTTGACCTGTTGAAAAGAAGGGAGAAGAGGAAGAAGAACTGCGCGCTCGTCAAAGTGTTTACAGTGAACAAGTCAAGTTAAAGTGAATGCCGTGAAACACACGATGGAAAGGGTAGTGGAGAACGGACATGGAAACGTGATCATTCCAAGCGTTTATACGACTAATCGTGATGTTAATGTGAGCGGGAATTGGATACCGGATCAAGCACCGAAGGAAACAGTGAACCCACAAGACATGAACTCGTTACCACGGGCGCCCAAACAGGTAAAGCCAATTCCATTAATCAAAAGTCCCTAGCTACTGTCCCGAACCTTTTTTCTCTAATTTTCCAAAATAATCCACCCCTATATAGTTGATAGTGTAGACTGCTTGTGGAGGATAGAAGCTAAATTTACATTCTATTGTTGCCGGAACAAATTCCTCTGACATCACCATGAGTCTCAGCATCATCCTAATGGCCTTAAGGATACAAATGTATTGAAAGCGAACACATACCCTATTCTTCCCATGGCCGAGATTCTCACAGCTCTAAAGGCACAGAGTGCATCTGCGATTACAGTTACAAAGCAGCCTAGAATTGTATAGAATATTTCATCATCTCACCACGACTCCATTGAAACGGTCAATGGGCCTGAATTGATTAATTGAATTGGATCTAAAGGATTATCCGCCTGACCTCAAAACCCTGGTCCAGCAGCTCCAAACTCTTTCGCCAAGAACCATAAAAAACACGTGTAAATTCAAGCGTAAATAAGTTTGTTCAAACATAAGCGTACTGTTTTGTACAACATGCCGAAGTGTGGAGAATGGGACAGATATGAAATTTGTCTGTGTATTTTTCACATCACTCGGCACACTCGCACATGCGGAGGGTCAAGTCATAAAGTGTCTCCGTCTATGAATTTTCTTATGAAGGGAAACGGATGAGGAAAACTGAGAGAAGATTTGAAAGGGATGAGATGCAAATTGTCTCATAAATCAATCATTTAATTTTTTCAACCATTTGACACACCCCAGCGGTAAGAGTATTCGTATGCCTCAGTTCTGAAGTATAGTCAAAAGTGTTTTAAAAAAAACCCCACACATGGTCTCTCTCATTGATAAACTTACTCTGAGCGAGAAAGACATCGTTTGTACATACGCTATTATTATTATGTGTCACATTTCATACACACGCATCTACTCAAGTTACAGCTATTCTGTCCCCTGTTTGTTCCGTAATCCATCCTCATACGGGGACATTTATTCAACACATATAGGCAATACAAAATCAACTGTGCAGGCACATATATCCATGGGATTCTTCAGCTTGGCTGGCTCGCCAAAATTTTCAGATAAATCCTCCAATGTACAAATCCACTCAATATTTTACATATGCTGATGTCATCGAGATCTTCATAAAAACTCTCAGATGACAAACTACAAATGGCCCTGCTCTGCAGCGTCGTATGAATTACGAGTGTTGCGTCCATACATGCAACCGATTGCCGCAATGGCACAAATGTTCCAGCCGTTGCTAGAGTTGTACTTATGATTGCAGTCGTGTATCTGACACAGTGCAAGAGTTATTATGGAAGTCTGTATTGTAGATCTGATGATTTTTTCCCTCATCAGACGACCTTGCTGACGTGTACAAGTCTGCATGTATATAGCAAAATTGCACTACTAATTGCGGCTTATTTGGCGGATTGAGATGATCTTGTAGTCAGGTTGTGGTATTTAAGTAACCTGAATGGCGATGAAGTAATTTCCAAGTTAGTCTACTTGGTCATCAATGCGAGAATAATTTATGAGGAAGCTGGAAACATGACTTGTTAGTCCTCTCACTCTCTCTCTCTCTCTCTCTCTCACCTGACGTCATATCATGAGGGTTCCATTCGATTAGCTTGATAACAGGAATGTTTTTCAGGGGAGTTTCCCTAGTAAATTTGATAGTCTTGGATCATCACACTGACTACATGCAATAATAATTGCACAGACAGTCCTATTCAAATGTAAAAGTAATGCAGCTGTGGGGAAGACGAGTGGAATAGCCAGAGCTGTATGGTTATCTCAGGATGTGCATCTAACAGTTTATCATGCGTGGAGGCAATTTACACTTCACATGGTCATTTATTGGCCCAGCCCATATTTTGCAGTAGATGTTTTATTGCATGTGAGAATGTATGCTGTGTAGTTCTCAGTGCCCGTATAGCATACGTTCTCCACCGCTGCTGCTGTCGACTGTACTGCATGCCAGCAATGAGCCCAAGTGAGTCGTGGATTTATTTCCAAAAGTCATCCATGCACAACTAAATAATAATGTTGAATGAGCCTGCTCTCTTCCATTCGCATTGTTGACTAATAGCATGTTACCGTTTTCATGCTTCGATTCCCAAGGCAAATAGGCGATAGAATACATTTCGTCCGAGTCATAACTCCCACCTGACTACATCAACTGGACGAGGAGGATGAGGGGGAGTAGAGAAAAAAAAACTCTGTCAGTTCAAGGATTTCGTCATCATCTTTATAGTTCGTATGCATAAATATTTAAGCATAGAAATGGCGAATCCCGACGACCTTTCTCTTGCCTCAGCAAAGACAAACAAGACCGGCTCCATGAATTTCAACAAGCTCCATGATGGCACCAGTAATTTTTTCCACTTGCGTCAGCTTGCCAAAGTCATTTTAGACATGAATTTCCAGAGCGTCACTCATATCTTATGATGTCTTTTGTACTCTGCACTGACATTTTCTTAGGAAGTTGGAAGTTATTTACTTTATTATACTGCCGTACTTTGGGACACACCACGCATTAAATTACTTTAATCTATTAGATATTTAATGCAATGACTAAAACATTTGTTGCCTCAGTGTCAAACTTTCACGACCTTACGAAAACCCGCAGGACCTATGCTCACAATTACACTAATCCACCCCAAACTTGCCGACATTACTGATTACTTACTTGTTCCTCATTCTTATACAGGGCTAATTTTTTATTTTACTATTGTGAACAACTTTTGTTGTCTTGTTCTCCTGTAATTGCCAGTTTAGCGAAGAACTTGTACAGTAATTTGAGGAACTCTAGCAGAAATTCCTCCGATTTTCCTCGCTTTCCTGAACCAGCTAATTATTTTTCCATTAAAATGCCACGGAAGACGACCAAATTCAGAGACTGACGACCATGACCAGGTTCTTGTGATGTGACTCTTGGTGGTTGAGACGATGGGATGGGAATTCATATGATGATAGCCATAGCATACGGAAACTTACATGGAATCTACCTGCCGTTGCATAAAAATAGTGATAAATTGCCCAAGCGTTCTTCTTACTACTTGACTTGGTTTGAATTGCTCTGCGTCATTTATGTATGATAAATTTAATTTAAAACGGCATGTGGTGTCCTTGACTAGCCAAGATGCTCTCATTTTTGCAGATGAATACACACACACTCGCAAATCCAGCGCACAAGCCTTATTCCTCATTGGCAGCCGCATGCATTAAAGTTTTAAGAATTTGGAGGAAGCATTATTATGATTATTATTATGGCTCCACTTACATCATGATGCTCACGTCAGAGAAATTAGACATGAGTTTTTGACATGACTGATGTCACTCTGTGAGTGACTCTACTGCCTTGAACCAAGTTGAGGATTAGCATTTTTGGGAGTCTCCTCTGCTGGATTTCCGACAGGCTCACTGCCCTTATGCCAATTAGCCTGTGAAGTACAGAGGAAACAGAACGTTATGTCATCTACGAACCACCCAGAAATATCTGCTACGATTAACTAGCCTTTTAAAATTCCATAACAATCATTACAATGTAGACTAATTTGAGATGGAACGGCCGTAATTACTGTAATAAGAGCAGCCCAGTTCGCCTACCGTTGTTGGGTGGCATGTAATAACAATGTATTCTGGGAGGCGGAAAAGCTTCTCGTCTGATTACTATTCATCCTTGCAGTAGAACAAAATGTTCTGTATTACCTCCACACCCGTCAACTCATTCATTCTGCCTCGTTTACTGGAGTATTCACAAGCGTCACCTTCCTCGCTTCATATCAAATTTGACCCAGAAAATCCTCCGTGCACTCATGAACTGAATTAGACATTCAATTATGGAAATGTATTTACAACGAGCATGGGGAGAGAGGCAACTGGAGCGAAACTGCTCAGTCTCTCAGTCAGCTCGAGTTTTGTGTACTTCCACACTAGATTTCATGGGACGTAAGTACATTGGATATGTGGGAGCCGAAGCCATCACGAGGTCCATCAACCTTTGTACGTCAGCAGCTCGGTTCGTCCGGCGAGTTAATTAATGAATCCATCTCATTATTGAGAAAGGTCATGCAGGGCCCTCAATGATAGGAATCTTAGCACTGGTCATTTGTTTCATCTCGTTAACGATGTCAATGAGGAAATTGGCTGAAGAGAAGCCAGGTTGTCATGGTGACACTCAGAATTGATCATCTTATTTAGCGATCACATTTATTCTGGATCCAATTAGACCTCTAAACTTATTTCAGCTTTCACTCCCAGTTGGACAGGCAACGCTTTGGTTATTAAAATCCCTCGTCATTTTCAGGCCTTTGTCAGAGAATACAATAGCAATAGATGTTTGGTACCCGTATTCATTTTGGCTTCTTTGATACTTGAAAATGCGGACATGAAATGGGAAAAAGGTG